>ML102363.1:13616-76528 GCA_003697995.1 Taxidea taxus jeffersonii | reverse complement strand
TTTTTTTTTTTTTTTTTTAAGATTTTATTTATTTATTTGACAGGGAGAGAGGGAGAAAGAGAGAGAGGAGGGGGAGAGAGAGAGCGTGCACAACAGGAGGAACGGGAGAGAGAGAAGCAGACTCCCAGATGAGGAGGGAGCCAAATGCAGGGCTCAGCCTCAGGGCTCTGAGATCATGACCTGTGCCGAAGGCAGACATTTAACCAACTGAGCCACCCAGGCTCAGTGACTGCCCCGTGACAGTGCATTCTTATCCTAAAGATGGGATTGCATTATTGATGGTGAAGTATTTCTTCCAATATTTTCCCTATGCAGTATCACCTTAATCTCTCTCTTCCTTTTGTCTTACCTTCTTTCTGAAAACTTTATCTATTATCTACATGTAATAATGGAGTGATAGGTTTTTAGGTTAAGATTTCTTTTTCTTTTTTTTTTTTAAGATTTATTTATTTATTTTAGAGAGAGTGAGTGAGCATGGGAGAGGGGAGGGGCAGCAGGAGAGGAAGAGAGAGTCCCAGGCAGACTCCCTACTGAGCACAAGCCCTGACATGGGGCTTGACTTCATGACCCCGAGGTCATGACCTGAGCCGAAACCAGGAGTCAGACGCTTAACCCACTGAGCCATGCAGGCGCCCTTAAGTTAAGATTTCTGTTAAAGTTGTCATAATGGCTTAATTTTGAAATTCATTTAAGGGCTTATTCATGCAGACATTCTCCTTGTCATTACAGCTGTCTTCCACTGAGGAATGATCCAGGAACCAGAGCCCAACAAGTTTGTTCTCATTGTTTGAGTGCCACCAAGTGTGAAAGGAAACAGAACAAAGCTGGTGTCCAGATAATCTGTGAAGAGGCTGTTGTGCTCTGTGGTGTGGGGCACACCTCTTGCTGAGCCAAGAGCTGCTGCATGCTGGTTTTCTGGCACTAGTGAGGAGCTGACATTTCAGCTCCACTGAGTAAAATACAAACACAACTGCAGTTTGCTAGTGGCCACTCCAAGAAATGAGAAGGGATAGAATGCAGATGCTAAACCAAAAGTGAAAAATAGGACAGATGCCAAACACTGAAATTAAAAAAAAAACAAAAAACAAAAAACAAAAAATCACTGGGTTGTTAGAATGGAACCTTTAAATTGGGATGTATAGGGGGATCAAGTCCTCATAGGTGTTACTAGCTCTGCAGATTTAAAGTAATCATGGAATTAGCTTCCTAGAGTAGTCATAAAAAGAATTCCAGAGTCCTCATGAATTGTTATTTTTACTTATTTATGCAACACAGTTTCTTATATTTATTGGCCTCTTCTCCATAAAATACTGGGCAGATCAATCAAAAGTATTTGATTGACCAATAATAATGGATACTTATCCATCTTCCTTGTTAAGTAAATTTAAGCCAACAAAAATGAATGTAAGTGATAAAAGTGACCATGTCAAGGATCTGAGAACCAAAAAAGGTTGACATCTCCAAGAATGTTCTCACCAGTCAGATGACCATAAAGTACTGACAGGAAGGAAATATCTGGATATCTGAGAGGCATGGCCAAAACCAGTTCACCAGCCTGTTACAGACTCTGCAGACACATGTATTATTACTTCCCATTGACGAGCCTGTAACAGACATTGTTCATTTATCAGGTCATGCTTTCTTGCTGATCCTGCATGGCTTCAGAATTCTTCATAATGATTTTACCTCTTAAATACCACTCAATCAATTCACTTTTGTTCATCTCCCCTTCTATCACTCAAGTCCAAGCTATCAACATTCGTAGTCCAAATTGTTGTTAGGACTCTTCTAATTGATTGCTTGCATTTTCCCACCTCCAGCCAATTTTCCACAATGCAGTGAGATCTATTTAAGCTCAAATTTGATGTGTTACTCCTTTGCTTAAAACCTTTAATGATATTAACAGGGCTTATCAAACTCTATGTTTCTAGAGCTTCACTGTTTTCTAACTCTCTTTGACTCCTTGTGCTCTAGCTATGTTGGCTTTCCTCGCTTTCCTTCAATATGCTAAGCCTCTTCCAGCTTTCCCCACTCCCCTCTGCCCAAAACACTCTTCACCATTCCTCCTCAATCCTTGTTTTTGTCTTCCTGTCATTCAGATCTGTTTAAATATTATTTCCTTAGGAAAATCAATTGACTATATAGAATTGAAAATAAAGAATATATATATTATTTATGAACTGTGCACCACGTATCCTTTGTATCAGCCAAATTTTATATTAAACTTTTATATGTGTATGTATCACACTTCTTTGTTTTTTATTTTGGATTGGTTGTTAAACATTTCCCAGCACTCCACAGAGGAACTCCAGGGGTCACAAAACTAATGGGCTGTATTGGTTTCCCTCCCTTTCCTGTTTTACTTCCCTGTTCCTTTACTGGTTTTCCCGGGATTGTCTCCCAAACACCCCCTTATAATCAAATCCTCATCTCAGGCTCTATTTTGTGGGAGACTCAAACCATGCCAGTCATGGAGTGTATGCTTAATCCACTATTTTATCTCCATATCTAATAAGCACAACATAAATATTTGTTGAATGAATAAAATAAGTACAGGATCCCAGAGAGCCACTACTAGCTAAGTGAACTTGTTGAAATCTTTTCTACTCTGTGGTTTACTGGCCACGGATGGTTTGCTTGGATCTGTGGCCTGCAGTGCCTGCTGCAATTCACCTGGGATGGACCAGTCTCTCATCTAAAGATGTGCAGGGAACCTAGGTGGAGCCCTTGGAAAAAACTCAATGTGTTCTAGTGCCAAATGAGACAAAACCAGAGAGTGGACTTGAGTGAAATGGAGGAAAAAGTGAGCTCCCCTGGGGAGGGGAGAAAGAAGAAACGATGTTAAGGTGAGATAAAGTTGCCACGGGTTACTGCAAGCTACTTGGTACCAACCATCCTCTAAATATCTACGAGAGTGTGTTTAAGGGAAGGACTATGAGGGTGGGAGGAAGGCAAAGATGCAATTTCTAATGGCAACTGCTTCTACCTGCTTTTTGCCCTTGCAGGATTGGCAGAATTTATCTTAGAAATGTGGTCTCGGTTCAGTATAATGTTAGAAAGAGATTTTTTTTTTTTAATGTTAGAAAGAGATTAAACAGAACACTGTTCTGCATAAAAAATAGGATCATAATAGAATTGGGAAGAGTCTAGAAAAAGAATGGTCACTGAGGGGGTTTTGAGAGAATAGGGGCTGACCATGGTGCAGCAGGGAAGTTCCACATGGGGGCAGAAAGTCAGAGCACAGATTTTCTTGGGAATTTCTGATATTTGGGTCATGGCCCTGAATTTCCCAAACTTAAATTCTGAAGAACAGTACTATCTCGCCTGACATCTAGGTAAAGTTTAGAATGACCAAATTAGAGAGTTGGAAGGGCTTCAATTCACGTTTCCTCTTTCTCTGGGCATTGTGAAGATCGAATCTATAGCCCAAGTATAATTGCAAGCCTTAGCTGAATGGCTCGTCCCTCCTTTCTTCAGATGCTATTTTCCTCATAGATCTCTCTGAAAAATTTTTATCAGCAACCTATTCCTATTAGGGAAACTTACTGTTTGAGCCTCAATTTAAAGTACAAAGAAGAAAAAGCAAAAATATTGACCACAGTGATTTAAAGTTTACCTGAGTTTTTCTTAGAAATATTTCCAAGTTTACTATTGTCCTTTCATCTTAAAGTGGAACAATTTAAATAATGTCTTTGCCAGGCCTTCATGGTTAAGTTAGTATATGAAAATTTTTTGGTTAGCAGAATGGCCGGTGGCATATTTTTTCACTTCATGACTACACATTAATCAGTGTGGAAGTTAACGTACCACGTGTGGAGGAGCTGATTAAAGTTCTTCAACACTCTTATTTTGATAAAGGTATTTACCAGTGAGGAATAGCACCTTGTATCACCTTCCATGTGAGGCTATTTTTCTCTAGCTGCATAAGGACTGACACAGGGTGGGGTGTACCTTCCAAGAGTTTGCAGTCTGAGACTTATAACTGTGATAGGTCGACAATAGTAACAAATAATTACAAAACCCTAATCATGTGCCACACACTATGTTTAGTGCAGGAGGTTTTGTTTTGTTTCTGTTTTTTTGTTTTTTGTTTTTAAACGTGTTCTTTTATTTTAGGAATTCAGTTTTAAAGGGTTACCAGACATACACAGTAGTAATTTCAGTATGGAGTGGTAAATGTTTGATGGTGGTATATATACTTTTTTGTTATGGAGTTAGGAAACAGAGGGAAAGCTTCACTGAGGAGGTGGCACATTAGCTGGAATTTAAAGCATGAGTAGGAGGTCATTAGGCAAAAGGAAAGGAAGGGTATTATAGGCATGAGAGAAAATAATTGGTGCAAAGTCACAAGCATGAATATGGATGACGTATTTTGGCAGTGATGGGTGGTGTGACCAGAAGAGATAGCAGGCTACTGTTTCTGGATCACTGAATTGGTTCTCTCTGAGCTTCTTAGTAGGTAGGGCAAAAAGGGAAATAATCAAATTATTCTTAGGAACTCTGATTTTCATGGAGGTATTATGATACAAATTCATTCCTTTGCTCCTTCAATTACTCAACATATGTTAATTGCTTGCTTAGTATATGCCAAGCATCTGGCTGGACACTGATACTACAAAAAATAGAAATGGAATGAATCATTAACCTCATGAAACATTAGCAGCTGTGTTCTCTATTGAGTTCATTCAGTTTAGCTCATCTCACTGCTTCCTTTCAATGGAGTCAAATGCTGAGGTGAGATTAAGAAAATTTGGAAACGTGAGGTGATTTTAATGTATTACCTAGATGGGATGTGATTGTTAATTTTATGTGTCAGCTTGACTGGGCCATGGGGTGCCCAGATATTTGGTTAAACTTGATGTGGTTGTAAGGGTACTTCCAGATGCAATTAGCATTTGAATAGGTAGATGGAGTAAATTACAGATTGCCCTCCCTAATATGGGCCTCATTTAATCAGCTGGATACATGAACAGAACAAAAGGCTAAGTAAGGGAGAATTCTCTTTGCTTGACTGTGTTCGAGCTGGGACATTGGTTTTCCTGCCTTTGGACTTAGACTGGCAATTATACCATTGGGTCTCGTGGGTCTCCAGCTTGCTGATTGTACATTTTGGGATTTCTCAGCCTCCATAACCACATAAGCCAATTTCTAATATTAAATCAGATATAGATAGGGATGCCTGGGTGGCTCAGTCAGTTCAGTGTCCAACTCTTGATTTCTGCTCAGGTGGTGATCTCAGGGCTGTGGGATTAGGTCCCGTGGTCAGGCTCTGTGCTGGGGTGTGGACCCTGCTTGGGATTCTCTCTCTTTATCCTGACCCTCCTTCTGTCTCTCCCTCTCTCTCTCTATCTCTCTCCCCCTTCCTCTCAAAAAAAAAAATCAGAAATAGATATAAATCTCTTATTGGTTCTGTTTCTCTGGAGAACTCAGACTAAGTACAGGGGAATAAATGACAAAACAATGTCCAATAGCAGAATAGCTTTGCCTGAAGTTTGCTTTTTCACCACTTAAAATATTGCAATTTATTAGGAGATCTGGCTTGCAACTTAAATGGAATGTCCAGCAAGTGAAAATAGCCTGTAATTTGGAAGGGAGAACACTAAAGAGGTTCTTCTTTTTTTTTTTTTTTTTTAAGATTTTATTTATTTATTTATTTGACAGAGAGAGAGAAAGAGAGAGAGAGAGAGAGATCACAAGTAGGCAGAAAGGTAGTCAGAGAGGGAGGGTGAAGCAGGCTCCCTGCTGAGGAGAGAACCCGATTCGGGGACTGATACCAGGGCCCTGAGATCATGACCTGAGTCGAAAGGCAGAGGTTTAACCCACTGAGCCACCCAGAGGTTCTCTTTTGATAGATCAGATCATCATCCTAATGAGGGAGAAGAAAAATGTATTGCTGCCTATACACACCTAAAACAAATCAAGCCAAACCACAACAAAATTGATAAAATTTTTGAACAGGATGGATTCATGTTATGAGGAAGACAAGGTGTTGAGTTTCTCCAATATTTTATGACTCTCATTTTATGAAATAGGAGTGATCTTAACAGTTAATTGGCTCTGTAAGAAAGAATGGCTTAGGATCAATTACCTCCCAAAAATGTTAATAATAGAAGATCTCAGAATTTTATACAAAATACCAATTCATTTAGCGTTCTAGAGGTATATTTTGCAAGTACTTTTTCTCAAGGGATTAACTACTAAGTCAAACTGCTTAAACTGAGAGATTTCTATGAGTGCTTTATTGAGATTTTAATGGGTTGGTGGGTGTTTGGTGACACTAACCTTAAAAATTTTCCAGGCTAAATTTACCTCAGTAATACCATGGTGTAGGAAGTTTGGAGTCCTGGTTGTCATTTTACCTGTGCATGGGAGAGATGCAGAACTGTCTTATGAGAGAGGGAAGCTTTGGTCTTGTTTAGAATGCTTGTGTTCCCCTCCCCCCATTTCCATGTATATAAGTAGAAGACCTTTTTATTAGGATACTTATTAGTTAGGGTCTTCATTTTTCATTAAGATATGGCATTTCTCTCCTCAGCTGTGCTGATTATGAAAGCATGTGGGTCTGCTTTTAATTGGTAATAGAATATTTGCGCTCTAGGCCAATGTCAGCAAATGCAGTACTTCTTGGTCAATACTAATCAAAATGAGTTATGAGATATAATTTTTATTTATGGAGCATTGACTAAAAGTTATGCAGTACATTCATTCCTCCGGATACTCTAAGATCAATCCTTGAATTAAGGCAGACTGTCAGAACCTAGCCCCTCATAGAACTGCTGTAATGAACTAGGCTTTTGCATTCCTTATGCCTCTCCAGTGAAGCAAAGTGCTAAGAAACTCAGAGGCAAATTTGCGAGTCACCTGAAGCAAACTTAAAGAACTGTATAATATTTATTTTGTACACAATTTTCCCTGCAAAGTCATTTCATTTAAAAAAGCAAACTATTGAGGTGAAACATAACATAAAATTTTAAAATGAATGATTCAGTAATTGTGAATTGGTAAATTCACAATGTTGTGCAAATAGCTACCTCTATCTAGTTCCAAAATTGTTTTATTACTTCAAGAGTCATCTGACATTTTTTGCTTTATCTTTTCTTCTGTTTTTTCCAATTCTCTAAAATCTTATTGTATTTCCTACATGTCTGTAAATCATCATAAATGCTTTTTTGAATGAAGTAGGATTTTAATAAACAAAATTATAAATAAAAACTAACAATAAACTCCAGTGCAGGAGACTGAAGAGGAGGAGTCAGGAAATATGAGAAGAATCAAGAAGTGATTTTGTGGAAGCCAAATGAAGAAGGAATTTCCAGAAAGGAGTGGTTGACAGGAGCCCTTGCCAGAAACAGCAAGTAAAATAAAGATGGAAATGAGGCTGCTAAATTGATTAATCAAGAAGCCATCTGTGATTTTTTTTGAAAATTGTGTCCCTGTAATGTATGGTTAGAGGTGAAACCGTTGTGAAACTTAAAAAAAAAATCTATAGTGTTGTAAAATAGGGAGAAAAGAAGCTGTGGTTTGAAGGCAAAGCAAGTTTGAGGGAATAAATATATTTTTAATGATGGGGTAGTTAAGCCAAACATAACTTGGTGGGTGGAGGAAAACTGACATGGTCTTGGCTTTGCAACCACCTACGGTGTGACCTTGAGCAAGACACTTCACATTGCTAGCCTTGATTTTCTTACCCATGAAGCACAGTAGCTTAACCAGATTATGTCCAAGATTCCTTCCAGCTTTAGTGTTCTAAAATACAATCTTGAGTGAAAGGAATGTATAAATATATGAGAGCAGTAAAGCAATTTTGAAAACACAATAATGCACTCATCATGATATAGTATCATTTTTATTAACCTACCTGAAATACTGATCTTTAATAAGGTTTTATGATATCATAATGAAAGAAAGGAATCCACTGAGCATTTGCTATCGACAACTTTACCGTAAAGTTTTGCTTTGTATTATACAGCCAACTTATTTTTTTTTATTTTTGAAAAAATTTTCAAAGATTTATTTATTTATTTTAGTGAATGTGAGAAAGAGAGAGAGAGAGTGAGGGCATGGAGAGGGGCAGAGAGAGAGAGGGAGAGAAATCCTCAAGCAGTTCCCCACTGAGTGTTGAGCCCAATGTGGGGCTCCATCCCAGGATCCTGAGATCATGACTTGAATCAAAATCGAGTCAGACTCTTAACTGATTGAGCCACCCAGGCACCCCTACAACCAACTTTTAAATAATTTGGAAGTCCAAATAGTGGTTGATGTGGATTTTAGTGGATTATAAATGGTCATAAAGTTTTTGATACTTCTCCTATCTAGAGGTAAGGTCTGTGTTCCCTCTTCCTGAACTGAGATGAGCTCTATGGCTGTCTAGCCATTAGAATGTGAAGAAATGACACTGTTTCTGAGCTGCTAAGAGATTGACAGCTTCCACTTTCTGACTCCTGCAATACTGACTCTTTAAACCTATGCTGTCATGCTTTAAGGATGCCCAAGTAGCCCTGTTAAAGAGACCTATATAGAATAGAAATGAGGGGTGCCTGGGTGGCTCAGTGTGTTAAAGCCTCCGCCTTCGGCTCAGGTCATGATCTCAGGGTCCTGGGATCGAGCCCCGCATCGGCCTCTCTGCTCAGCGGGGAGCCTGCTTCCCTTCTTCTCTCTCTCTCTCTCTGCCTGCCTCTCTGCTTACTTGTGTTCTCTGTCAAATAAAAAAAAATCTTTGAATAGAAATGAGCCCCTGCCCCCCAGCTCCACCAGCCAACAGCTGTGGTTGAGTACTGAATTGACAGCCATGTGAGTAAAAAAAGATGTTCAACACCTGTTAGTTTGAGATACTCTAGGTGACACAACATGGGGCACAGAAAGGCTGTCCTCACTGATCCCTGTCCAAATTTCAGACTTACAGGCAAAATAAATGATTGCTGTTTTATGCTACAAACTTTAGGGATGGTTTGTAGTGCAAAAATAGGTAATTGTATCATGCAGTTAAAATTTATTCACTGGTAATCATGTAAGGCAAACATAATGTTTATAGGTGGTTCTGCTTTTATGCCAATATGTATTTGAGAAAAAAACTTGTATTCCATAAAATTGCATACTAATTGCATACAGGGTTTATGAGGATAGTAGTGAAGTTGACCACTCAAAGCCTGTAGAATTTTGTAAAGAGAGTCCTACCTAAAACAGTAACAATCCTATTAAAAACATCAACCATAACATAGTAATTTCTTTGACAACAGTTGTAGAAATAAAAGCAAAATTAAACTATTGAGAGCAAAAAAAAACCTTTTGCACAACAAAATAAATCATCAACAGAACAAAAAGGCAACCTATCAAATGGGAGAAGATATTTGCAAATGATATATCCCATAGGGGGTTAATATCTAAAATATATAAAGAACTTATAACACCAAAAAACCCCAAATAATCCAACTAAAAAATGGGCAGTGGACCTGAATAGATATTTTTCCAAAGAAGACATACAGAAGGCAAACAGATACATTAGAAGTTGCTCAATGTCACTAATAATGAGGGAAATGCAAATTAAAACCACCATGAGATATCACCTGACTATCTGTCAGAATGGCTAAAATAAAAAACACAAGAAATAACAAGTGTTGGAGAAGATGTGGAGAAAAAGGAAACCTTGTGCACTATTGGTGGGTATGCAAACCAGTGAAGCCACTGTGGAAAATACTAGTTTCCTCAAAAAATTAAAAGTAGAATTACCATATAATTCAATAATTCAACTACTGGGTATTTACCCAAAGAAAATAGAAGCACTAATTTGAAAAGATACATGTACCCCACGTTTATTGCAGCATTATTTATAATAGCCAAGATATGGAAGCAACTCAGTTGTTCATAGATAGATGAATGAATAAAGAAGATATGTGGTATATAAATATAGTGGAATATTACTCAGTCATAAAAAGAATAAAATATTGCCATTGCAATATAAAGATATGTGGTATATAAATATAGTGGAATATTACTCAGTCATAAAAAGAATAAAATATTGCCATTTGCAATAACATATTTGGACCTAGAGTGTATAATGTTAATTGAAATAAATCAGAAAAAGATAAACATGTGGACTTTAAGAAACAGCAAATGAACAAAGGAAAAAAGAGAAACAAAAAAATAAGCTCTTAAACCCAGAGGAAAAACAGTTGGTTAGCAGATGGGAGGTGCGTGGGGGGATGGGTGAAATAGATAATGGGCATTAAAAGTACATTTATCTTGATGAACACTGAGAAATGTATAGAATTGTTGAATCATTATATTGTACACTTGAAACTAATATAATTCTGTATGTTAATTATACCTGAATTAAAAAATAAATTTAAAAATTTTAAAAAAAATTTAAAGAAATCAGCTATAACAAATCTCCTGTGTCATTTGCACTTAGAATCACAGTTCCTCCTTATCAGCCTTATATCCTGGGGTTCATGTTTCCTTAAAGACATTTTTATGTATAGCTTCACCAGAACAAAGTGGAAAGCATAAGGGATTCTTAAAGCCACTAAATCAGCTTCTTTTTGCACTAAAAAAGAGACTGCTACAGAATCTTAATTTTTTTCTTAAAGTCTTCATAAATTGCTAAAAATTCCTTTTTAACTGTGATAAAGTTGAACTCTATTGCCTCAAAAATGAAAGGTTTTGGAAATTCAAAAGTGAACCTAGAGGATTCCAATGTTTACTGACATCCTTACTTTTCAATTACACATGAGCTAATTGTCACCAAAGAAACATAATGTAGCAGAACAGATGGTATGAATGGTCAGCCTGTATATGGCAAACAATACATATACTGACTGTAAAGGCCAATACTGTGTTGCCATAGTCCCTTATCCCTTATTACTTCCCTTGTCCTGATGGACTCTCAGTTTTGAAGCCTGGTAGAGATGGCTGTTCTGTGTGTGCAGCAGTTGGTACTGCTTTGGTTTCAGCTTCTTTCACCAGATCCATCAGGAAAGGGGTATCAGTGCTCTCTGTGGGCCCAGGGCCCAGGGAGGGGGAAGGACACTGAGGGTATCTTCCTCTTCAGAAGAGGGTGGTTCAACGGATTGCTCTTCAGTCAGAAATGCTGGTGTGAGGAGACCTTCTGCGTTGAGAATGACTTTACCACTAGTCTTTGAGGTAGTGTCATAGAGTCCTCATAGAGGATGTAATTAGCTAACAAAGACTTTGTGCTAAAAAACTCACCAGGTATACCGTGTCCTGTTCTATCCACTGTCTCAAGCCTGGATTGACCAAGAGGAAATTCTGGACTCAAAGTAGCATCCTGAAGAATGAATTGAGAAAGACATGTTGAGAAGTGACATCTCCCTGTATGCGAGAAGGGCTATGCTCTGTGCTTTTTTCTTTTATTTAAAGTTAAGCAAATAATTTTGTAGTTGACTTGAATCTACTATGGATTCTTCTTTTTTTCTACTGTGGATTCTGATATGGGTTCTGACACAGAAGTTTGTCATGAAAGGAAGACATGCATTGATAAAGTGGTGAACTATGATTAATTGGCTTCTTGGCTAACTGAGTCTGCCTGCGTAGGGTTAATTAATTAGCTGAAATACTTGGAATTTTCTACCATGTTTGAATTTATGAATTCCTTCATTTAAAGAAGTAATAGAGCTTAGTCAGCACTTCCATTTATGAATACCCCAGTGACAACTTTTGGCATAAATTAAGCGGATATGGCTTTAAATGAAATACAAAAATTATTACAGAATTTATTATTTTATTTTGAATACATGAAACCCTCATAAATAAATACAGGTAAGGCCTTAAGACTTAAAGAACATGCTTATAAAGTATGCTTATGTTTATGTTTATTTCCAAAAGTCAATATTAAATTATATATTCTGCTTTAAATATTCTTTTCAGTTCATGAACATGTGTTTCTTTTATCAAAAAAGCAAATATTGACACTAATTGAAACAAAGATCTAACAATATTGAAGAAAACTTTTGAGTTTTAGGATATTTGAAATGAAAGTTGTATCATATTTTTTTAATGCAGAAACTGGAAGTGGGCAACAAAGTACTGCCTGTAAGACAGAAAAAAATTATAATTTGCATTGCAAAGAAGATTTTGCTCTGTTCAGTCTTTAAACTGATTTTTTTTTGATGCAAGCTTTTGAGGCTTTGTTCCTACTTGAAGAACAAAAGAACAACAAACTCACTTACCTTTGTGATATCAGCAAGGAGTGTAGGCAGCACTGACTGGAAGTCAGGATCAGAGCCTGGCAATGACCCCAAAAATTCTGCAGGTGAAAAATCACAAGGTTTGAGTATTTCTTTCTTTTTTTCTTTTGTGGTTGGATACTAAAACTGTCAGGGTTGAAAGATGTGGCAATAATCAGTTTTTAAGGGCTGGTATAGCAAATCATTAATAAATTAGCATCACATAAACTAATGGTCATTGATGTGAATGATATATTGGAGTACAGATCCAAAGGGTACATCTTGTATGTTTATGTGATAAGGACAGTTATCAAAGTAGATTTTTAGGGTACTTAGTTTTATTGTATAGATTTGGATCAGGCGGGCAAATAGATTGGCTAGGCCAGTGGGGATGAAGATATAATGAAGTTAACAAAAAGAAATAGCTAGAATAAGCACTGGACCCAAGGACCATTTGCAGAGTCCTATTTCCACCTTGAAACCTGATTCTCAGAATATCCCAGAAGGTTGAACAGAGACAAACCAGAGTACCAGATTGTCTCTAAGATGAGTCTGAAGCTCATCTTTTCTTGTCTAGGAGCTTCTCTTGCCCTGCATCTTGTCCCCAGAAACTTCTTGATGTTTTCCAGTGTTGAGTTTGACTACCTAAACCAGAGAAGTAGAACTGGCAGAGAATGCCAGTTTCATGTCATGTCATACTAAAATAGTATTTGTAGTCCATCTATTCTGTTAAGAGTGCTGGGCATAATGAGGAGTTCTAGGCTTATGGGTCCCTCCAGATACCCTCTGAGAATCCTGAATGTGCCTGATGATCTTGTTGATTTTTTTAGACTGCTTGGTATTCTCTGCCCTCGGAGGTTGACTTATATGGACTATATCAATGGCTTTTTGCCTTCTGGCCTTGGGACGGCTTAGATCATTAGGTAAACCCTTCATGCCTAGAGGTAGTAATGGGGCCTTGCTGCTTCTGGCACCAGAGGACTGTCCTGTTCTTTTGTGTATTAGGAAAAACTTTATAAACAATTCCTTTATCAAACTCTCATGCTGTCCCAATTTGAATGGCCATCTGTTTCCTTCTTGGACTCAACCAGTTTACTAGGTGGGAGAATCTGTTTGGGTCGTGCCAGTGGAACAGAACAGTCCATGGGTGCTTCTTTCTACCTGGACTCCACTGGGTAACTGTGGCTAACTATTGAATGGAAACTCTGGGCTTCTCCTAGACTTATTCTTGTCACGAAGTAGCACCAATGGCTCACCAAATGAGATACAGGTTGGAGTGAGGAAAGAGAAGTGATTTCATTCATGATGTGCCTGTCACAGAAATGACTGGTTCTATAAGGCCCAAGTGGAAATGACACCTCCAAATGTCGCTGTCAGAATTCGGATAAAACTAGAACTATGAAATCACCAACTGACCATCAATGAACTGAATTGTTTCCACATCCAAGGATTTGTCTTCTTCTAGTGCTTTGCTGATCAGTTTTTTGAGGTCTAAATCTGTGAGATAGATTTCTGGTTGCTTGTCCTCCTCCATCATTCCAGGAGGGGCTCCTTCACTTTCAATTTTGTTGGAATCAAAAGACAGGAGGGCACTCTCAGGGCTTTTTGATTCTTGACTGTCTTTCTTAAAGATGGCCATAAGTCTCGTCTCTATGGAGCTTGAACTGTAGAGAGCAGAGGACACAATCCACCTGAACCCATTGTTATATGCTTTACAAAGAGAGTCATTATGTTGCTATGAAGATTCCAGACAGCTTCATCCTCTTTTCTGATAGGCTCTTAAGGAGTATCCCACTTCAAAACTAGTTTAAATGTTTATCAGAAATTTGAAATGTGGAAGAAGAATTGACATATAGTTTAGTTATTAGTTAGAATGACAGGATGAGGGGCTGGTTGTAAGTCCAGCTTGAAGACTGGCTACTAACTGAATCAAGTGATCACAGAGTTTTACTTTATTCTTTATGAAAAAGTATTATTTGTCAAGAGTTGCTATTATTCAACAGTGTCTTTTGTGGCCTTATAGGTAAAGTCATGAAGTGCCAATCAGCAAGAAGGATGAATTGTCCTTTTCTCTACAAATAGCCTTCTTTAGGAGGGTCTCTGAAATAGCAGCATAGGATACAGCAGTGGGACAGTTGTATGTACACATTATAACCAAGTCAAAGGTTCAATTCTTAAGTTTATTTTTCTTCTACTTCTTTCAAGAAGTATTTTTTAATAAAAAACCAAAATTGTAAATCAAACATAATTTTTTTCCTCAAGCTGCTTTTAAGATAACATCTTAGAAGAAAGGTGTGAGAAAAGAGAAAGGGAAGTCGTATATAATTAACCGTATTTATTATCATATTTATTGACTTGATGCCTTTTTGCATATAAAAATGAAATAGGATTCTCTTTAACTCTTTCCTCTAGGATCAGGTTTACCTTTTAGTTTATGTCATAAATCCACACAGAGGGATGCAAAAGTGTTTTAAAGCCACAGAAACTGATAACGTGTACGCTTGGCAGTTCTTTGGGCCACACAATCAGTCAGAGTCTACAGTTCATTATTTCACTAGTCAATTAGAGAAGCCAAAGCTAGGTTCTTATTACTGAGCTCTCCAAGGTAAAGTGGGCTCTGTCCCAATTCAAACTGACCTTGGAACCAAGGAGCAAATTAGTTTCTCTACTTTATTCCAGACTTAGGTTGGCTGGTTGTACAAGTGTACATTCAGACAGACAACTTCCCATCACAAATGATATTTAAGAAATTGTTAAAACATGCACAGAAATGTGTTTTTATGTTTTTCTAATTGGATTCTGAGTTTCAGAGAATATACTTTCACTGATCACATCATTGTTTACATACTTATGTAGTGATTTTGACTTGAGCTTTTTTCTACTACTGAGTAACTGATCAATTACTCTCATTTAAATAACACACCAATAAAAAGCCATTAGTTTATCCCAGACTTTGTATGTAAAATTATTTGTAAAAGATCAGCATATAAATTTGTGGGGGAAAAGGTAATATATTTCAAAACATTAGAAAAGTCCAAATTACCCATCTCTTCCTTTCTTTGGTCTTCATTTCACCATAGGCAATGGGAACATGCAAGGGAGAAAGAATTTTTATGAAATTTATTAAGACATTTACTGAATTGCTCCATATACCAGAGAGAGAAAAAGAGAGAGAGAAAGAGAGAGAGAGAGACAGAGAGAGAGAGAAAGAGAGAGAGAGATATTTCCATTGTCTCCCATGTTTGCCCAGAGATTTGAAGGAAATACATAAACTGCCATCAGAATTTGGATAGGAATTTTGAGAGCCATATGAATCTTAGGAAGTAAACAGAAGTATATGATGTTCCTGATTGGGATTCAATCTTAGCTCAAAGACTAAATATACTTTTTATTTTACTTTAATTTAAATTTTAATTTAAAATTAATTAGGCAACACAGAGTACATCATTTGTCTCAGATGTAGTGTTCAACATGTACTTTTGGTTCTCTTCATAAACTCTTTAAAAAAATAAAGTCTTTGATTTCTTCATATTCTTCCCAAAGAGGCAGGAAATATATACATCTTACATTATGGGTGGTGCTGGTGCCAGGAAGTTTTTAAAGAAAGTATTTTATAAATGAATTTCTCACCCTCTGAGTAGCATTAAATGTTTAATTCTGAAGGTAATTTATCTGAGATTGGACACTGGAACTGGTGTTTTGTTGACTGATTATGTTTCAAATTATTTAACCATTAAGGCTTGAGGGAATGGTACAATTCATCATGGAACAGGTTGCAAGAAAAATAAACACCTGTTTACTGAGTGGGTGGCCCGCGCCAGGAGGTTTACATGCATCCTCATTTAATCTTTTCAACAACACATCCCCATTTTACAGAGAAAGGAACACACACACAGGGGGAAGTTGTTAGCTGGAAGGTGGCAGAGTCAGAATTCAAACCCTGTCCTGCCTGACTTCAAGTCTGGGCCCATTTGCTATGCCACTACCTGCTCAAGCCTCAAAAGAGGCCATTTGGTCATCAAACTGGGGAGTATTCTGGACTCCTCTGGGCATCTACATGAATTTAGTTTAGAAGCTATATTCAGCTTTCTCTTTTCACATTTCAGATGATATTTGTTGACAAAGACATTCTACACATGTGATGGAATTTGTGTTGCTGCTCTTTCTGCCTGGAGTATGAATTAATTTAACTTTCATACCTTGATAATATATGACTGAAATAGACTTTGCTACGACTTTCCTTCTGTAGAAGCAGGGGAGAATCTATGACTTTCTCATTGGGGCTGCTCTGTGGGAGGGACTTCTGTACTGACTAGACATTCATTTAGGGCTTGCCTCATGCTTCTTTCAGCAGTGGCTTGTAGTTTGGAGAGAAGCAGGGGTCCCTGAGCCAAGACCCTAGTCCTGCTCATCAAAAAAATATGTATATTGCACTGAAATATAATTGTCATGAAACAAGCTGTAAATGTTGAAGTTGTACAGTTTGATCTAAGTTTGACACTATACGCCTGTGCAATCATTACCACAATCAAATTAATTTCTCCCGAAGGTTTACTCATGCCCCTTTGAAACCCTTCCCTCCTATCTTTTCTGTCTCAACCTCCACAAGAAACTACTGATCTGTTTGCTATCATTTAGATTAGTTTGTGTGTTCTAGAGTTACATACTAATGGAATCATAATACACTCCTTTTCCTCTGGCTTCCTTCACTCAACATAGTTATTCTGAGATGAACCCATATTGTATATTCTGTTAGTTCCTCCCTCTGCTGAGTAGTAGTCTATGGTAACAATAGTCCACAATTTGTATTATCTATTGCTCTGTTGATGGACATTTAGGTTGCTTCCAGTCCTCAGCTACTCCAAATAAAACTGCTATGGACACTTATGAACTAGTCTTTGAAAGAATATACCCTCCAACAAGATTAAATGATTGTTAATAGTTTCCCATATTTGCTGTAAGAGATAAAGCAGTATTTAAAGTGGATCTTTTTCTGTTCATCCTTATAATGGTGTTAATAATAGATGTCCTTCCAATTTCCCAGTTGTGTTGGGAGAATCAGACGAGGTCACTAATAAAAATGTACTTATTAAATTGTAGATCAGGTTTTATACAAATGAGCTAAAATAAAGACAGTACCAGGAGATTCATAATGTTTTAGGGAATCTGGCTCCATGAGAAAGCAATTTCCTTCACACTAAGTTTACTTTACAATATTCTGAGCATTGTTAGTTACAATTAAAAGTTTGCCATACTCATAAGCATATTGTTTATAGTATTCAGGGTCAAATGTTTTTTGGGAGACTAAGTATTCATTCCATAACGGAAATCATTGGAAACATACAGTCAAATTTACTTTATAAGCATCTTTGGCAGAAATAAGAATAAAGTCTTACAGAGAAAAACACATGGGAAAGATGCAGCTTCAGTGGCTACACCTTTTTTACCTTGTGAAATTTCATCATCCTAACATTTTCATTTTCTTCCAAAATAGATTTTTATTATTAATTTTTCATTTATTTGAAGGGAGAGCATAATGAGCAATTTGAACATTCACCAAGAGGATTGTTTGTATCATTTCCTTCAGCTTTAAATGAAACATCTGCTCTTTAGCGCAGTGGCTTGTCCAGAAGACCTTGCCACGTCTGCAGAATATCCTACTATCACCTTTTATTTCTCTCTAATCCATCTGATTTCACATGGAATATTGTGGAGCAGCATCTTGAAATAAAGAAAAATGAGTCTTCTGTGGTGCATATTAAGGGTTTCATCTTTTATAACTTCCACTTTTCAATACTTTCTTCCCCTGGAGTTGTACAAATCAGAGCGGCCTGAGAGCTTTGAAAGGAAAAAACTGGTGGACCTCACCCAGAAGCTATTCCTCGTGAGTAAAGAAACTTGCTCTGGGCACTTTCTAGCTTTAAGACAACAGACAGTGGAGGGGCCAGGAAATATTTTGGGGGAGGCCTTCTCTTCTCACTTTACGAATCCCTCTTGGGGCAGGGAATCTCATTCTGACACACCAGGGCTGACATACACCTTGTGGCACATTTAAAAAAATATATTAGGACGCTGCCTGTAGACATTTTGAGTGAGAACTTAGCAAGAGGATGTAAAACTGCTTGCCGAAATCATGATACCTACCCATATTAGAGTGTTGGGATGCTCATGGATATAGGCTTGCTTGTGGGGAAGCCATGGGAACATAAGTCAACCTGCTTTAGCATGGCACTATTCTTTAATTTCATTTCCTTTATTTAAAATTGTAATTTAATAATTTTTGCATGGTAATGCATTACTACAGTTCAGACATCAAAATGATAATAAAGCTGTATTTTGGGAAGTATTCCTTCCACTTCTGTCCCTTTCTACCCCATTCCTTCAACTCCCTTATCCCCAAAGGTACTACTATTTTAGTTTCACCTGCTTCCCTAGGGTCACACTGATTTGTTTCAATGATGATGATATTTAGCATTCAACAGGGAACCAGGCAATCAGACTCTAAGGTAACTAATTGCTCCTTCTTTTGACCTGTCCCTACTGAGGTGTTCTCATAAGAGGTTCGTTAATAACATTGCCAAAGACGGCAGATGAGCTCTCTGCAGAGAGCCGTGTTTCTGACTCCAGAGGGAGGAAGGAATACAGCTTCTGTGTTACCCCTTAAAAAAATCACCTAGAGTCATGTTCTAATTAGACAGTTCCTTTATCTGAAATGTGTTCAGTTTTCAGGATCTGGCAGGGCTAAACAACTTGGGGGAAAGGAACCTTATAATCCTCATGACACTGCTTTTAAAACGGACAGGGAGAAAGTAATTTAAAAATTGAGAAGAGTCCGATTCTTTTACTTACCTAAATCCTAGCACATGGATTTCTTTGAATCCTGGAAGTTTCTTAAATACCTTTTGCATCTGCAGAAAGAAAGAAATTTATGAAACACTCTTCGGCTCTACTAGGTCAGATCTTACCTAACTGAAAAAGCCTAAACACTTCTGATGAGTTTGGGGAAAATCATGAAAATGCAAAATTTAAGCAATTATTGAGGCCAAACTCCTTGTTCTTAGTTATTTCTGAAACCCAGCGGAAAGTGTTTTGGTATTTATTTAAAAGATGCAATCTGACTCTTGATTTTGGCCCAGGTCATAATCTCAGTGGAGCCTGCCTAAGATTGTCTTTCTCCTTCTCCCTCTCCCTATGCCCCTCCCCACCCTACACACTTTCTTTCTCTCTCTCTTAAAAAAAAAAAAAAGAAAAATTTAAAAAGCTGCAATTGGGTAGTTCTGACCTGCTTTAATGGTTACTTTAAATAGAATATGAAATAACTTTAAGGTGGTACTTGGAAGAAACATTTTTGGCTACAGTGTTTTTTATTTATACACACAGAATAACTATTATATTTTCTGAGTTGAATAAGATGATTTGGAAAATATAATGTTAAAGGGATTACTAAAATCAAAATGGCTGCTGTAACTAAATAACATGGTACAATCACTAATAGGTTAGATTATAGATTTATGTGGACTTTACAATAAATTTTCTTAATTAGTTTGACCTTGCTACTGAGGCATATTATCAGAATATTTTATAATCGTTATGCTCAATGACTCCTGACCCACTACAGTCTGGCTTCTGCCTCTGAATTTGCCTAGGAGGGACAATTTTCTCCAGGCTGTTGTCTGTTGGCTCTCTCCAAATCCAGTGGCATTTTCCATTCCTCTTTCAGGGTTTGCCTGTTTTTTTTTCCTGGTTCTTCTTCTATCTCAAGGACCACTTTCCCAGTCTTCTTTAATCTACCTTATTCTTGTCTGCACTCTACTTTAAATATAAAGATTCTGGAAGTTTGCACTCAGCCTCCTTATCTCACTCTCCCCACTTATTCAGGAAGTGGGGAAACGTTTTGTTTCCACCATGTTCCTATTCCCATGGCAGGCGTACTCTTCCCATCTCCCTTTTTATATTGCTGAAATGGTTTTCTAGATGTGCATGAGGAAAGGAAGGAAAAATCTGGGGGAGGGATATGTTGGGGCAGGAGGAGAAGGAGGAGATGTCTCCTTGACCACATTTTTATTTTCAAGGTAATCATTCCATATCTGTTGTTCTTCACTAAAAATCCCTTGCTGGGTGGCACTGCCCAAAAGAAGCTCCAGTTCTTTAGAATGGTATTTAAGACCCTCTGAAATCTACCTCATCCATTCCCCAAGTACTTTATCATTTGTTCTTCCTACCATCATTACCTCTTTGGCCTATATTGTATCCTCTAATGTCACTAAACCAAGGTTTATCTTTCCTTAAATACAACATGTACTTCGTTCAGACTTCTATAACTTTTTCCCTTTAGCCCAAGACACAACTTCTACCTCCTGTTTATTGACTACCCACACCCCCATCTTTCAAAGCCAGTACAAATGCATTCTCTATTTTTTTAAAATATTGTAATTATTTATTTGAGAGAGAGAGACAGAGAGAGAGAACAAGGGATGGAGAGAAAGAGAGAGAATGAGAGAGATGGAGAGAGAGAGAGCAGAGAGCATAAGCAGGGGGAGAAGCAGGCTCCCAGCTGAGCAGGGAGACTGATGTGGGGCTCAATCCTAGGACCTTGAGATCAGGACCAGAGCCAAAGACAGATGCCTAACTGACCGAGTCACCCAGGCACTCCAAACACATTCTCTATTGAAAAGCATCCGTAGAGCCCTTAAGTCAGGTTCAATGATTTCTTCTCCCTACTACTGTAGAACTTAATGCGCTATGTCCCATAAAACAGTCTGTGAGCTGCATGATGTCTCCCTCATTGAGATTATGCTCTTTGGGCTCAGGAATCATGCCTTATTTACTCATCTTCATCTCCCTTCCTCTCAGTACCTAGGAGACCATCATCAGTCCCATAGTAGGGACTCAGCAAATTTTGTTTAATTGACTTGAGTGCCTCTCTTCATTCTCTAAACTCATCGACATGCCACTGCATTGTCACTGTATCTAAAATTACTGCTGACTCTACATTATCTATGCCAAGGACCAAGGCAGTGATGCACAGATAATCCCCAAATCACTTACACTGGGCTTTGAAATGCATCATGGATTTCTTTTTCCAGCAGGCTGTTTTTACCTCCCAAGTCATATTTGCTTGCACCGATGTTAAAAATAGTTTTCATCCCCTGAGTATATAGTAACTGCAGTGATGAAAGTGGACCAGCTTTTGGGTGAGGAGGTAGTTGTGTAGGCTTGAGTTTAAATATTGGTTCTGCTTCTTTCTCGTTGTTGAGGCCTGGAGTTTATTGCTTAGCCATAAGCAATATGATCTCTGAATCTGATCTCCTTAGCCAAAAAGGGATAACAATACCTATAATTTGAGGCTCCTAGAAGGAATAACTAATAAATGCCTGACACACAATGGGCAAAGAGTGGATGATACTGTTATTGATTTACTTAGTCTCTGTCTCTACTACTGGATTACTAGCTCCTCGGTAGCCCAATTTTCTTTTACTTCTTCAGCGGTCACATACCATGGGGCCTGATGAGAGCATACAGAGCAGGCCTTTAGTCGGTTGTTTTTCAAAGACTCAGTGAGGGGAAGGACAGAGTGAGGGTCTCCGTAGGGGTTAGGGGCAGGGAACCTGAGTAATAAGTTTCTGTTTCTCCACTGCCACCCCCACCACAGGCTTACCAGAGGAGAGCTAGGAGTTTAAGTGATGGGGACCTGGTCTTTAGTATGGGGGCAGGTAGAAAAGAGCTGTGTACATGCTCCAGGTCTATTCTGGCCTCCTGTGACAAACAGCTCTGGGGCCACAAGGCATTTGTCATGCCATTCCAGGAACAACACCTGGACTGAATGTTCCTCTTTCTTGTCCAGGATATCAGAGATGCTGTTCTATGGAGGAAAACAATCAAGCACAGAACTGCTTCCAGAGAAGCCCACAGCTGCAGCGTGGGCAGCAGGGAACATCTCCAGGGAGAGCCGTCCTCCCCTCCATGAGTGCTCCATGGCACTGACTGTGGTGGAGGGGAATTTTGCTTGTTGTCCATGTCCTCTTTGTGAACCTGCCTGTGATTGATTAAGAGTCAGCTCTGCTTAGGAGGGTGCAGAAGGCATCTAGGGAGGAGATGACAAAGGCCTTCAGTTAATTCTGCTAAATAATCTTCTGGGGACCTTCCAATCACAGAGTGCTAACCACTAAATTGCTAATTAAGTGCCCAGTTAACCTTATTAATAATACTAACTGCACAGGGGCCTCCCTGATTCTGCTGGAATGTATGCTAACGGGGCTATAAAAAGGCAGCCGTGTTGAGTTCTCATGAATGTTTGCACAGGAGAAAGCATTCAGACAACAACTAAGCATTCCTTTTGACATTTGTATTAAATTGCTCATTAGGTTTATTGTGGAAATTAAATTACTGCAAAGCACTGTCCATTAATTCCTGATTAGGCCTGAATGGCTGTGCTGATGCAAGTATGGGCTGTGGTGGAGCTGCTTAGTTATGTGTGGGAAGGCTGCGAGGTGATCTGGATTGCTCAGGAGCCTGGAAAGGGAACAGATGCTCTAAGCAGAGGGGCTCCATTTCAGAGAAGCCAGTGACCATGCAGAGGAACCAGCAGGACTGATGTGATGGGTCTCCGGAACAAGACTGAGCAAGAAGACATAGTCTTTGGCTAATAAGGTTTTCAGAGTCTAGAATGGACTTGTTTATCTGATGATGGTACGAAAATACCTGCCTTGTAGATATTTATTTGGGAAAAATGGGAAGTATAGCATAATGGTTAAGAATAGGGGTTCTGATGTCAGGCTGCTTGGGTGTGAATCTTGGCCAACTAACCAATTTTGAAGATACTCTGAGTATACTCAGAACTTTCTGAAAAGAATATTTTAAAGAACAAACAGGAAATTCATAGACAATTTTTAATTCACTCTATCTAATAATCCGTGTCTAAGTATCTCTCTAGTTCATAAACATCTCATGCTGATCTTTTCTCTTTGAAGTTAGTAGAAATGATTCTTTACATTTTATTGACCGAACGGTGATGCAGGGAGTGGTTGGAGGTTTAAAATTTTTGCTTATTCATCATCTCCTCAGTTGAGAGGCCTGTGGGTTTCCTGGCTGGGCTGTGTGAGATGCTTGGGCTATCCATAAATGTAGTTCCTGGTTAGGTTATCTTATGAATGCATCGATTCTCATTTCTATAATTATGGAATAGTTAACTGCCTCCCAACTCCATATTAGGAGTTAAATCCTCAGAGATCAAGAAATTGTTCCTGCCCTCAAGGGGATGCCCAGAGCCTGAAGACAGTGAGGGTGCTGGGTGAAGAGGGAGAAATAGACAAGAAAAGCCATAGGTCTGTAAACAAACAATCTCAAGACAGGGTGATAACTCTTGGGACAGCAGTGGGCACTGTGTGTTGGCTCAGAGGAGAGGTACTGAACCCAGGATGAGTGGAGAGAACTTTCCTTGATGAAGTTTGCAAAACGAAACCCCGGGAAGGGACACTGTAGACAGGAAGCAGCATATGGAAAGGCTAAAGTAAGAAGAGATTTGCAAGCAGTTTGTATTTCCTGTAAAGGAGTGTGCAAAGGAGGGGGATGGGAAAGACCTAGTGTTAAGATGAGGCTGGAAAGGAAGGCAAGGCTCTCTTCATGGTGAATAGAAGCCACAGTCAGCACAGCGCTTTGGATTCATCCTGTGGCGAATGAAGAGGTGGGCAGAGGTGATGATGGTCAGAGATGGAAGAGACATCTTGGGGCAGTTCCTAAGTTTACTGGATGACATGGACAACATAATTGGCTTTCATTTTCACCCATGAGAAATGCCAAGGTTTTAAATTGCATCAAACTGCAAAAGTGGAAACATTATGTAAGACAAATATGGGTTAAAAATTTATATTTCAACCCAGTATATTCCCTAGTTGGTGCTTACATGAACATTTTAGACCTACAGAATATGTGCTTCATGCCTTTCAGTTAGAGGAGATTTAAAAACCCACTAATATTTAAAGAAAACCTAAATATATGTGACTTTTAGGATAGAGAAGTTAGAATAGAAAAACTTTTCTAGAGATCCATTTGCTCTAACATTTTGGGACATGTTGCAGTTTCTGATTTCTTTCTAATGGTTAAAAAATGAGTGCCTAGTTACAAGAAGTTGGAACTATTAGCTCAAAGGGTTTAGGTCCTATTGGCTCTAAGATTCATGACTTGGGTTGTGGTTGTGTGGGATGGGTTCACTTACCTGGAGCTGAGACTTTGCTGCCAGCTCCTGATAATATGGGGACTGGGAGTCAGTGAGTTCCGCCTCGAGCCTCTGGTTTGCCAGAGTGATGCTCAGCAACACCTTCTGCTCCAGTGGGCCCTCGGATACCATAGTGGATTCTACTTTTCTTTCCTAAATTAAAAAATAAAGTCTTCTTTTAACATAAAGTATAAGCATATGGTAATATTAAACGGTATATATTGATAATGTCCCAAGAAGTGTATTATGAAGGCTCAAGTGCTTTTAGAATTAAAATCCTATTAACTAGAAGTGTCCTCTGAATTTCATTGAGAGACAATGTACCAAAGCTCCAATGAGTTAACTGTTTAGAATCCTTGAGAACACTGTAATTTTATGACTATGCACTCTTATGAAAGCATTTACACATATATACACACACATAATTCATAAACACTGTATGTATATATACATATATAATCCCATCACTGGGATTGTGCCACGTTCTTGCATAACTTTATAAATACTCTTTGATGAGGACTGGATTACTCAAAATAACCTAAGGATGCTGAGCGATTACTTAATATAATATTTTTTTAGGGAACAGTCTAGACTGGTTTAATGAGACCATTTGTGCTTAAACTTCACATTGAAGCTAGTTAGTCAGGTCAAGAGAGGGTTTGAAATATCTCTCAGAAGGAATGGCATATTGGGGCCACCTTTGGTAGCTTGTGACTTAGAAGAGAAGCACTCTTCTGAGGACCTGGATTTGGCCTCTGATCACAAGGACAAGAGGTCATCCTTGCTCTCTGGACTGGGAACAGGCAGGAGTCTCTCACTGTTCTGAATTCACGTAGGCCTCCAGGGCACAGATCAAACCTAGAGCTGGGTTTCAAACTTGAGGTTTGACAGATTTTCAGTATTGGGCACCCAGATTGTCATGAAATTTGAACAGCTTTCTTAAAAGAGTAAAAATCATGTCTATAGAAAATGGAAAGTCTTTGGTAATGTACATATTCTCTTATTAGTGAAATTAAAGCTGTGGAAGCTGAAAGAGACAAACCAATGGAAAATGACATGAGGGACAAATCTCATGTGGGTGGTAGTCAATGTAGTATCTCTTCATTTCTCACCACAAAGTCCTCTTTTCCATGGGACAGAAGCATAGCCTCCAACTTTAATAGTGCACACAGAGGATACAGACTCACACTCGCCAGACTACTGATGTTTGTTTTCATTCATTCATTCATTCACTCATTGAAGTCACACACATTAAGCATCTGTATGGGTATAGAACAGTGCTAGGACATATGTAAAGTTAAAAGAAAAATATGGCATATGGTATTATCCTCTAGAAGCTTACCATAGTTCATATGAGACATTTAAATAAATTCTTTAGATGTAATAGTGAGACATCTAATTATCTTCAGCTACTGGATTAATTTTCCATGCTTCTCACCCAGCATCCTCAGTGATATCCTATTACCTTTGGGATAAAATTCCAAAATTGTCCTGACCTCCAAGGCTCTCCACAATCTGATCTCAATCTTCTGAAACAATTTTATTTTAAAATTTTTTAATATATTTTTTCATGAAAGTTTTTTTTTTTTAAGATTTTATTTATTTATTTGTCAGAGAGAGGGAGAGAGAGCGAATGAGCACAGGCAGACAGAGTGGCAGGCAGAGGCAGAGGGAGAAGCAGGCTCCCTGCCGAGCAAGGAGCCCGATGTGACTCTATCCCAGGACGCTGGGATCATGACCTGAACCGAAGGCAGCTGCTTAACCAACTGAGCCACCCAGGCGTCCCATGAAAGTATTTTTTAAAATTAAACTACTGAGTAGGCCCAGGTAGGGTATTCTATTTTTAAAAAGTTTTTATTTTAATTCCAGTTAGTTAAAATACACTGTTATTTTAGTTTCAAGTGTACAACATAAAGATTCAACCCTTCCATACATCACCCTGTGCTCATCATGACAAGTGCAGTCCTTAATCCCCATCACCTATTTCACCCATCCCCCAACCCACCTCTGCTCTGGTAACCATCTGTTTGTTCTCTATAGTTAAGAGTCTGTTTCTAGGTTTCTCTCTCTCTTTTCCCCTTTGCTCATTTGTTTTGTTTCTTAACAAACAAAGATTTGAGTCAAATCATATGGCATTTGTCTTTCTCTGACTGACTTATTTCACTTAACATAATACTCTCTAGCTCCATCTACATCCTTACAAATGGCAAGATTTCATTCTTTTTTATGGTTGAGGAATATTCCATTGCATATATATACACCACATTTTTAAAAATCCATTCATCAGCTGACAGATATTTGGGCTGTTTCCAAAATTTGTCTATTGTAAATAATGCTGCTATAAACAGAGGTGCATGTGTCTGTTTGAATTAGTGTTTTTGTATTATTTGGATAAATACTCAATAGTGCAATTACTGGGTCACAGGGTAGTTCTATTTTTAACTTTTTGAGGACCCTCCATATAGTTCTCCAGAGTGGCTCCACCAGTTGGCATCCCTACCAATAGTGCAAGAGGGTTCCTTTTTCTCCACATCCTTGACAACACCTAGTATTTCTTGTGTTGTTAATTTTAGCTATTCTGACAGCTGTGAGGTGATATCTCACTGTAGTTTTGATTTGTATTTCCCTGATGATGAATGATGATGAGCATCTTTTCATGGGTCTCTTGGCCCTCTGTTCACCTTCTTTGGAAAAACGTCTCTTCATGTCTTCTGCCCTTTTAAAAATTGGGTTATTTTTTTTTGGGTGTTGAGTTTTATAAGTTTTTTATATATTCTGGATAATAACCTTTCATCAGATATGCCATTTACAAATGGCATATCTGATGAAATATATATATATGTATATGTATATACATTTCATCAAATATATACATACATGTATATATATAAATAGTTTGGTTTTGTTTTTATTTCCCTTGCCTCAGGAGACATATCTAGAAATATATCTAGAAATATCTAGAAATAAGTTGTTTTGGCCAATGTCAAAGAGGTTACTGTCTGTATTCCCTTCTGGGATATTTATGGTTTCCTGTCTCACATTTAGGTTTTTAATATATTTTGTATTTATTTTTGAATATGGTATAATAAAGTGGTCCAATTTCTTTCTTTTGCGTGTTGCTGTCCAGTTTTCCCAACACTATTTGTCAAAGAGACTGCCCTTTTCTCATTGGATATTCTTTTCTGCTTTGTCAAAGATCAGTTGACCATACATACAATTGTGGGTTTAATTCTGGGTTTTCAATTCTGTTCCATTGATCTATATATCTATTTTTGTGGCAGTACCATACTGTTTTGATTACTACAGTTTTATAATTTAACTTGAAGCCAGAATTGTGATGCCTCCAGTTTTGCTCTTCTTTTTCAAGGTTGCTTTGGCTATTTGGAGTCTTTTGTGGTTCCATACAAATTTCAAGATTCTTCGTTCTAGCTCTGTGAAAAATGCTATTGGTATTTTGATAGGGATTGCGTTAAATATGTAAATTGCTTTGGGTGGTATAGACATTTTAACAATATTTATTCTTCCAATCTATGAGCAAGGAATGCCTTTCCATATCTTTGTGTCATCTCCAGTTTCTTTCATCAGTATTTTATAGTTTTCAGAGTACAGGTTTTTCACCTCTTTGGTTAGATTTATTCCTAGATATCTTTTTTTTTTGTACAATTGTAATTGGAATTGTTGCTGCTTGAACAATTGTAGTCTGTATCATTTTTCCCTGCACTGACTACCAGATAGCTTGTTCACTATTTATAAGATATCACATTGCTTGTGCTAATCTCCTGACTAGAGACCCTCCTCACTGTTCCCATGCTCACCCTAGCACTAAAACATGGGGAACACACACAAATATACACACACACTTTTTTACTTTTTACTAATATTTTGTGGTTCATTTAAAGTAATATTTCCTCTGATCATTTAGGGATGAAATCTTTGCCTCCTCTAATCTCCTGGAGCAGTGAATAATATTTGAATTTCTCATTTAATACCTATGCCATACTCATCTAGAGTCTTTTTATATGCTAATCTTGTCACCCCACATATAATCTCCTGAATCCAGTATGATCCTCATACTTCATTAAATCTCCCAAAGTTAAAAAAAAAGTGGCCATTTATGCATAAATTCTCTGTGAATATACATGACTGGGGGTCACATCCTTTGCAACCTGTTCTGGTCTATCATTTTGTTCCATTCTATATATCTGCCATCTTCAAGTACAGCAACTAGATTATTTTGTTGTACTTATTTGCATTATAAATTTCTTGAAGGCAGAACTGTGTCTTATTCATCTTAGGATCTTTGGCACATACCCCAATGTCTGGCACGTCAGAGGATTTTAGTAAAACGTTTGCTGAATGGAAGAATAAGTGACAGATGCAGGCGATAAAAAGGATAAGAGGAGGATGTGGTGAATATGAAAAGAAATGTTCAGGGGATATTTACTGTAGAAGGTGGGACCTATGCTAGATTTTGAAGAAACGGGCCACAAGTAGTGTGAAAAAAGAGAAGGCAAATCCGAGTTGTCTTTGAAATTTTATAGTGAATACATTTAATCTCAATAATTTTTTTCCAACAGCACTTTTCACTGTTCCTGGGCTAATATTTTTGAGAAAAATGGTACACTTTAATTCTTTGTTCACAGCAATCACAGCAATAGTTCCAGCGAATCCGCAGCCATCTGGCCTATAGGTCAGATAGAATGGCTTATAGGATTTTCATCCCTGAATTTTCCTGTAGAGCTGGTGAGACTGAACTTCTTGTCCTTCTCATCCTCACCACCTGGGCTTCGACCTGTGCGTTGTGGGGAGGTTCCCAGGAGAGGAAAGGCTAGTGAAGTCTCACTGACCACAGGGAAGTTAGGTGTGGTCGCAGTGGCAGCATAAGGATGAGAAGATCTGGGCTCAGATGTGTCACCCCTATACTCCTGCCCCCTTCTGAACTTGCTGCCCACCTCATGCTACCACAGGCCTGTCACTCCTGAGTAAAGAGGAGAGGTTCCTGGCTTCAGTGCCAAGTGTCTGGCTCAAATATTTTGAAGCAGTTAAAATGTCCCCCTTTTTTGATAACCAACATTAAATTCTGTAAAATATCCTCTCCTCCTCCTTCAAGCCTTTTCACAAAAAGAGAGCAGTGTGGCCAGGACTCCTCTTTGCCTGAGAACGCTGTATTTTTCCCCAACTGACATGCAGGATTTCGGTCATTTTGATATTTGTCTGATGTACTCAAGCTGGCCATCACTGAAGGCAAAACTTCTCTCCTTACCTTCAGCCCGAGATTACACTTTAATGGAGAAGGCTTGACTCATTGACTGATAGACTTAATCATATGTTTATTCTAATGCCTGGTTAGTACCTGTTGTGTATGAAGTTCTGTTAGGTACTGGGGGGAAAAGGTTCCCTGCCGTCCTGGAGTTTATAACTGAGTTGTTTCCCACCTTATTCTAGTTTTCAATCTATTTTCTCCTCAGTCCCTAGAGGAAGGAAGAATCCCGAATAGAATAAAGTCACTGACTCTTAATTGGAGTGATAAAAATGCAGCACCAGTAATACTGAATGGCTAATTCACCCATTCTCTTTTCTTGTGTTACTAATAAAACAAAAACAGGCATGTGAAGAGATAGATTGACTCTCAGAACTTCTTACTATTGTAGGCATCTTGGTGTCATTGAGGAATGTATCATCCAGAGTGAATGGGAAGGGTCCGAGGGAGACACTGGCAACGTCTGTGGAAATTAAAAACATTACAGGCACAAAAATGAGATTGGAGAAATTTACATTAGAATGAGATCAAAATTTTATGTGCTTATTCTGTCATTCTGGAGTTTACAGATGTGGGATGACTTCTTACCTCATTTTTTTTAAGATCACATAAATATGTTCTTGAGAAAGCTATAACTCAAACTTTTGATCCTAGTTGAATTCTCCATTCTTCTCTTCTAGGTGCTATTCTAGTTTGGTGCTATCCTAGGTATGGTATAGTTAAATGGTTTCGACAATGGGATCTGGTTAATTTTTCCACTTGTAACTATATAAAGGATGCAAGACAGATATTTATCTTGAGTTTATTTGTTTGAAAATATTGATAATGATTGTCTCCAAGTTGTAGCATAATGGGTGATTTGGCTTTACCTTTATTCTTTTCTAGATTTTTCAAGTTTTGTACTATGCATTAAATTATTTTCTAAAGTTAGGAATATCAGTTAGCTTTGAGAAAGTATATTATGAATTCTGTCAACTTCAGTTAAGAATTGTTTTTTATTTTATTTATTTATTTTTTTAAAAGATTTTATTTATTTATTTGATAGACAGAGATTACAAGCAGGCAGAGAGAGAGGGGGAAGCAGGCTCCCTCCCGAGCAGAGAACCTGATGCGGGGCTCGATCCCAGGACTCTGGGATCAGGACCTGAGCCGAAGGCAGAGGCTTTAACCCACTGGGCCACCCAGGTGCCCAAGGATTGTTTTTTAAATAATATGCTTTCATGATCATTTGAATTAAGGTTCAGGAGCAGGTGAATGAGGAGATCTAAGCTTACCTGTAGAAAACACAGGGGTCTCACCAGGCTCTCCGAATATCTCCTCTGTAGATGCTTCATCTTTTCTATCACCACAGCAGAAAAGAAAGAAGAGGCGGTGAAAATGAGCTTGATAACAACAGGGGAAATGCATTTACTTTTCCTATACTCAACAAACCTAAAAATTAGAGGAAAACCCTTTAAAACTGGGTTTGCCTATTTCTTTCATTATAGAAGTAATCTTCAAGTGTATTTTCATTGAAGAAAAATTCAAACAACTCCTGAAAGTGGTTATGTTTGACTCCAGGGTTTTCCATAAGCATCTTTCATGTGGTCCTGGGGAGCAATTTCATCATAAGCAAAACTGGTCTTCGGGGCTTGATGTTTTATAGTCCCATTGTACTTGCACTGTGTCCTTGACATCAAAGATAATTGCATGATATGATCTATGACTGAATGTTCTTGCTAAAATCTCTGATCCTCAAACCTGCGAATCCAGAGTCCTTACATTTATTTACTAAAGTAACTCTTTTGGTTACAGTAATAGGAGAGAGGGAGATTTCTGGATAATGCAGGTGTATTAAATACTTATTCTGGACACAGAAGGAGTTATTGGGTAGGCTGTTATGGTATGTTATGCAGGAATTATGGGTAGGTTGGCAGTGCCTTGCAGAGGCAGTCTGGAAGATACCTAAGGGCAAATCCAAGGGCATGGTTTTATAGCTATCTGTTATGACGGCCTGTCTAGCAAGCAAGTTTTATATAGAAAAGAGTAACAGTAGTGGTATCTTTTGAAGCTCACTGAAAGATTTGTTACTATAAGCTATTAGGTCTAATTAGCTTGTGTTTGTGTTAGTATAATTTAGTAATAGTTGCCCAATATATTTGATCCAGTTTTCTGTGATTCATGATGATGGGAAGACCAAAGGAAATGGCTAGATGCTCTGTGTTGTGGAGTCATCTAGACTGGCTAAAGACAATGGGACCATCTACATACATATTTCTAACACACCCAGTTTTACCAAAGTCTTAATAGACATAATATACAAAATATTATCCATTGGCTTGGCATGGGCTGTGACCAATTATAATAGATGTAAACAAGGGGGACTATATTAGTGCACACAGGCTAAACACAACTTCAGACCATTTTGGAATTAGGTATTCTTGTTTGTTTCTACTGGTATTTTGCTATATACTTAAGAAATAGTTTTTATGGATATCATATTTATAAAGATCTCATATCAAACATTAAAGCATTTGTGATTTAGACAATTTTCCTTTTTTTCACTTTATAGAACTTTGTTTATAGTAAGATATCTTTCCTCCCATTATAACTTTGGCATCCTTGTTTTACCTTCCTATAAAAAAGAAAACAACCAAGGGGAACAGTTATTAAAGTGCTGGCTATGGCATTAGTTACAAGACAACAGCCTGTTTTGAGCAGGATCCTGTGTCAGATGCTATTTCCTCATCCTTTGCCAATGGGTGTAATTCTGCTACTGCAATGACAATCTAGACCATCCCTCAGAAGCTATAGTTTGGGAAGCTGGGACACTGGGTTCTTTCACTGGCTTTTATTTTAAAGTCATTTGAAACTGGCAGATTTACAGGCTACTCAGGTGAGAAAGTTTTCTGTTTTGTCTTCCTAGAAAGGCTTGAAATAACAGGCTGCCTGGCCTTCTTCCTTTCCTCCCTTCCTCCCCCCCCTTCCTTTCTTTCTAATTTAGTAATCATAGTTAATGTAAAATGTTTGTCTCTTACTTCTTAGCAATTTTTTCTAGCAATGTTGGTAGACACAGGAATGGATGGGATGATTCTATTTCTTTCTCCTTCTGTCTTGGGTAGCTGTTTCCTATGATTTTTAAAGTTTTTTTTTTTTTTTTAATCAATTCTTGGTATGTTCTGTTGGATTTTTTCTTACAGATGGATGGCCTCTGCTTTGCTTTCTTTTTCTTTTTTTGAAAATGGAGGAATAAGTACCATCCTATAGTTAATCAGAAGAGTGAATATCTGTGTCTTGTGAACAAAGTTAATACTCTAGTAGTAAGGTTTTCCTCAATCACATTATTTCTTCTAATAACAACTTTTTAAAATTTCTAAAGAATGGCTCTGTAGGAGTTAACAAAATATATGAGAATTTTGCTCAGGTCTGTGGTGGTGGGTAGAGAGATATGAAAATTTCCTGCCCTTGAGGAGTTTAAACTCTTACAGGAAAATATGGTAAAATGAGGAAAATATGGTAAAAATATGGTAAAATGAGGTAAAAAAGTGTTAAATAATAATGTAAGTGCCAAAAGGAGTACAAAGTTCAAAGCAGGGAGATACTGCTGCAGGCTCAAATGGGCTGTTTAGACATCATGGGATCCAGGTGGGAGTCCACTACGAGCTTGAAGGAGAGTAGAATTTGGATAGGTAATGTAGAAAAGGCAGGTTCTTCTGAGCAAGAGGGAAAGGTTAGGGGTCAGAATCCAGGATGAGGAAGGTGTGGTCTATGTGCAGTGAATGGCATGGTAGCAACAGTGGGATCATGGGTAATGGATGCAAAGTTGGAAAGGTCAGGTGGTGAAAGATCTCAAATGAGTAGTTTGGCCTATGCCTCAGTGAAGGTCCTGGCAGGACACAGATGGCTCACTCACTGTGGGATAATTTGAGCAAAGTTTAAAAAAGGAATGACTTATTAAGTTGTGAGAAGAGTATAAGAACAACCACAAGGCCGAGTGCAGGACCCCAGGGCAGGTAAAAGTGGGGTGCTCAAAGTACTCTTAGCCTAGTTACCATGAACCAGAGACAGAGAGGGATCTGTGGAAAGGCTGCTTGACAGGAGCTGAGTTGAAGTTGAAGGAGGACAACAGCCCTTAGAGACTTTGCAAGCTGGAGGTGAGGAAAGGTGAGAAATTCACTCACCTCATTCTCTTCTCTCCCTCTGATCTCCTGCTCCCCACTGGCTGGTCCTTCCTAGGAGTCAGGGCAAAGGCTGTGCAGGACTCTATCCTTACCAGTCAGCCTTCTGCACACAGAGCATGAGGGTAACAGTGGGCAGAGGATATTCAGAAGGGTAAGAGGAAGATGTGGGATTCTTTTAAATGTCATTGAACAGAGCTCAATGAAACAAAAGGAATTTTTTTTTCAGGCTTATTAATCCAGTAGCAGTTATACAAGTTAAGGAGGGGAAGAGGTTAGAGGCAGGGAAATCCATTAGGGAGATCAGATTTGACATTTTTCACACGTAAATTAGTAAGGTCCTAGAAGAGGTTGTTGGCAAAGAGAATGGAAATGAAGGAACAAATGTGAAAAGCATTATAAAGAATTGTCAGTAATTCATACAGCCAAATTTGTGTCTCTCTTAGTATTATCTTCAGAATTAGATTTCTAAATGTTATAAAATGTATGTAATTTGTGTTTAGAGTTTGTCTCTCTTCTTTAATCATTTTATTTAATGTACTTTTCCATGCCTTTTTCTCATTTTGATTTTCTTACTTGATATTCAGTTCTTGCTGAGAGTATAGCTCAGTGCTTTGGTAATTTAGTTTGAGAAATATTAATGCTTCACAGAATACCAAATGAGAGTTCAAAATGCAGGTTGCTGTCTGATTGTATTAGTATTTTCCTGCTGTAACTAATAGTTTATCATAAATTCTAAAAATCAAACTATTTTAATTGTTCTATATCTTATAAGTGAAAATACATATTAGATACTTAACACATAGTAATGAATCCATTTTATCTGCAAACATAGCGCCAACATTTATCTCAGTCTTTAGGGTCTATCCATTTCCCCTTTATATACTCATTTATCTTTAGCACAGTATATGCATAATTTGTCTGTCAGAATAACTTACACAGATTTCAGTGCTGACATAATATCATAAAAGTACAATAGCTCAGTCTCACTCCATTATATGATCTTTCAAAAGTCAAGAGCATGCTGCACTCTATTTTGGGTACTTACCTCTCAGGGAAGTGTCTCTGTTTTATTCTCTGCAGAAAGATAAAAAGTAATTTTACCAGGAGAAAATGTCAACTGAAGAGCTAAAGTCTATTTTCATCCCTTTTTCCCTTTAACTTCACTTTAACCAGCCTGTACAATGCTATTTTGCAAAAATAAAATTCTTGTTGGCTTTATCAAATATCTCTAAGCATTTCTTCAACTAACCCTTATACAGTAGAAACCAGATGAAAAGGGAGGCCTGGGAGCTATTTGGACAGTGTTCCAAATGTACAGTGCTTAGGCTCACCTGCTGAAGGATGTCCAGATGCTCCTGGGAATTGCTGAAATTTTTTCCGATGTCAAAGAGGCAGAAAGTCTCCTGCTGGCAGAGGCCAACCCAATCCTGGTATTCCCCTGGGTCAGGGATGCGATCCAGAAAGATCCGATATGCTTCCCACACTGCTTCCTGACACACTGCAATGAAACACCATTAGGAGCAGAAAATGGCCACATCCTGACATGATCCCTTTCTCCCAGCCCAAGTATAATATCTTAGAACATGGAGCACTTTTTGATGGCTTATGTGGACACACTAATTTATAGCCCACAGAAATTAATTCATTTAACAAATATATATTGAACCCCTCTATGTGTTACAGGGAAAAATAAAAGAAGGAAGACAGGGAATATGAGAGAGAGAGAGAGAAAGAGAGAGAGGCTGTAGTTTAAATTAGGCAGTTGAGGAAGGCCTCATTGTAAAGGTGACTTTTGAGCAGTATGGAGAAGGCCTCAAGGCTGGAGAATGCTCTGAACATTAGAGGAACAGCAAAGAGGTCAGTGTGACCAGGGCAAGGATGACAGTAAAATAGGATGAAGACAGAAAGATGTGGTGAGGGGAACAGGGACTGTGTAGAGCCTTGTGGACCAATAATCTTCAAACTGGGGCATAAGAACCATAAAGACTTTTCAAGGGATACAGAGGCACAAAGACAATTTAAAGAGAATCACTACCTACATTTCATTTTTCCTATCATGCTTCCCTAAAGTCTGTCTGCCTGAGGACATGCCTTTCCTTTTCCACTTTCCCTTTGGCCTGCATTCTTCCCCCATTCAACCCTTCCAAATCTTACTGCGGCTCAGTGCCTCTAAGTTACCACACAAAGGGACCATGTCAAATAACAGTGTGGGGGTTAAGAAACCAAGTGAACTAAGTTGAGGGGTAATGCTTGTTTTTGCAGCAGGGTGGTATCTGATTCTTTGCTTTCAACACATTAGAAGAAGTCCGAATGGAGCTGACAGCTGACAAATCATCAAAAATGATGACAGATCATGATGTGATTATAAGCATACAATATCAAAATGACTTAAAGAATAAAGATATTACTATAACAAAACTCCCATCTGTTTCCACCTACTTATTTACATTTAAGTTTTCTCAGCATTAAGGGAAACCAAGTTAAAAAACAGGGATAAAATTGATGCTAAATCCTATCTCATTTTGGCAACACATGATACTAAGTAATGGTACATAAACTAATATGAGGAACAACACCAAAGCACTCCATGTATCCAGAGGCTGAAGCTAATCAAACTTAAGCTACAGGTCCTTCATGTACACTGGCCTCTTCCAAAGTCTTGCTCCTAAATTTGTATTTGCAAATGTTAGTCCCACAAAACCTGTATCTGATCTTATATCTGTCAAAAGAAATTTATTTAAATTTTTTGTTAAATTTGTATCTGTTTCCATTAATTATATATTAAAAGTAATTATAAATGTTGAATCCAGGAATTTCTTTGTACACATAAAGCCTATAGTAACAGGAAATAAACAAAATCTGTAAATTTACATACGTATATTTGTTATTGAGAAGTATATAAGAGTAACCACTAACAGACTTTCAAGCACAAAATACATTAAGATAAGGCTGTGAAGTGGGAAGTGGGGTGGAAATGTGGTTATATGAAGAAAAAGGATCCCTATGGCATTTCCTACTGTTCAGAAGAATATATGAAGGGATGCACTATGGAGTATTTGATGGTAGCTACTGCGTAGCTATGGTAGATTCTATTAGATGTAATCGAATGCTCTAATTTTTGTTTCATTTTCAATATCAATATTTACAACTCACCAGAAGTTGTATCTCATCTAATTATTTAAACTTATGATGAAAAACTTCAGATGTTAACTGAAAAGCATGCAAAGGGGTACATAGTTTAAAAATTATTTTAGAGTATGAAGTGAGGGTAAAAAGTTAGATGACATCTGTCATAGGCAATTATAATATGTTGATTTTTACCTCAGGAGAAATGGGGAGCAATTGGAGGCTTTGGGCAGAAACTGACATCATCTGACTTTCTAGAGAAACTCTGCCTGCATGCTGAGAGAAGGGGTTGGGGGAAGGAACAAAGTGAGAGAAGACTCTTACTCCAGTGCTTTATAGTCACTCACTCCCCATTTTTATATATCTAGATTTTTCTTAACTTTTTGTTTTAAGAGGCAAAGAGAGTTCCAGACCATAGAAGCTTAGGTTAATTTACCAGCAGCCACCTCACCAGAACCCACAAAACCAGGAGTGGGTGCAGTCCCCTCTACCTCAAATGTGCCATCAAGTTTTCCACACCTGGGAAAGTAATACTGGTCAGCACACCTGGAGAGCAAGTGAATAGCTTCACCAGGATAACACATTTTTGTGAATGTTAGCTTCCTCCTGTCAGGCAAGGATCAGAGAGTTGTAATGCCTTTTCCAGTACCAACAATCATGCAGTCTTTGATCTTCATTTCCACTCAAGGGTCTACATACAATGCAAGAAGGAAACAACACTTGAATATCTTGAGACTTGCCCAAATCTTTTTTTTTTTCTTTTTCTTTCTTATTAATTATTCTTATTTACATATAATGTATTATTTGCCCCAGGGGTCTGTGAATCGCCAGGTTTACACACTTCACAGCACTCACCATATCACATACCTTCTCCAGTGTCCATAACCCAACCACCCTCTCCACACCAACCCCCAGCAACTCTCAGTTTGTTTTGTAAGATTAAGAGATACTTGCCCAAATCTTAAGAGTTGCATGTCCAGTAAAAGCAAACCAGTTGCCTTTGCTATCTTTCTCATCTACTTATTCCATACTCTCTGTTGGGGTGTTATTTTGACCTCCTGTCTCTCCCCAGTGCATTTGTTAATTTAGTTCAAATCACATTTAAGCGCCAGAGATACAGCATTTATATGTACATAAAATCAAGAAGCGCTGCCTTTGAGGTCTTAGTGTTGGCGACTTTCACTGATAATATCTGTGTGTGAAACATCTGGGAGAACATAATAGGATAATCCTTCTATTTACCAGTTCAACATGCCCTCCGGCATATTGATCTTGGTCTCAAGTTAAGTCTTCCTTTTATTTTAGTCCAATTTAAAGCTTGTTTTGTGCCTACATCTTCCTAGCTCTGCTCCTTTCTCTGCTGCCCTTTTCCTACTTCAGAGACACAGAACAACTTCACCCCCATTAAAATCTCCTTTTCACAAAGGCTCTGAGAGAACTTTCTCCCTAAAGCACAGATGTCTGAAGCTGCCTAAAGAATTATTTTACAGAGGAGAGATTACAGCCAATGACACATAAATACAATTTTAAGAGAATATTATGAAAAATTATTTGCCAACAAATTGGGCAATCTGGAAGAAATAGGTAAATTCCTAGAAACATACAAATTACTCAAAACAGGAAGAAATAGAAAAATTGAAGAGATGAATAACCAGCAAAGAAACTGAATCAGTAATAAAAAAAAAATCTCTCAACAAAAGTCCAGGGCTAGAGGCTTTCCAGGGGAATTCTACCAAATATTTAAGGAAGAATTAATACCTACTCTTTTCAAACTGTTCCAAAAAATAGAAATGAAAGTAAACCTCCAAACTCACTCTACAAGGCCAGCATTATCTTGATTCCAAACCCAGACAAAGACCACACTAAAAAAGGGAACTATAGGCCAATGTCCTTGATGAACACAGATTAAAATATTCTCAAAATCTAGCAAATTGCATCCAACAGTACATTAAAAGAATCATTCAACATGATCAGTGGAATTTATTCCTGGGCTGTAAAGGTGGTTCACTATTCGCAAATCAACCAAAGAGATAAACCACATTAATAGGGCGCCTGGATGGCTCAGTGGGTTAAAGCCTCTGCCTTTGGTTCAGGTCATGATCCCAGGGTCCTGGGATCGAGGCCTGCATCGGGCTCTCTGCTCAGTAGGCAGCCTGCTTCCCTTCCTCTCTCTCTGCCTGCCTCTCTGCCTATTTGTGATATCTGTCTGTCAAATAAATAAATATTTATTTAAATATTTATTTATTTAATTTTTTAATTTAAATTTAAAATTTAAATTATTTATTTAAATAATTAAAAAATCACATTAATAAAAGAAAGGAAAAGAACCATATGATCCTCTCAACAGATGCAGAAAAAACATTTGATGAAATGTAACATCCGTGCTTTTTTGTTTTTTAAGATTTTATTTATTTATTTGTTAGAGTGAGAGAGAGAGAGAGCATAGGCAGGCAGAGTGGCAGGCAGAGGCAGAGGGAGAAGCAGTAACATCCATTTTTAATAAAAACCCTTGACAAAGCAGGGATAGAAGGAACATACCTCAACATCATAAAGACTGTATATGAAAGAGCCACAGCTAATATCATCCTTAAGCAGGAAAAACTGAAAGCTTTTCCTCTATAGTCAGGAACAAGATAGGGATGTCCAATCTCATCATTACTGTTCCTGAAGTCAACAAAAAGAAATAAAAGGCATCCAAATAGACAAGGAAAGAGTCAGACTTTCATTATTTGCAGATGACATGATACTCTATGTAGAAAACTCAAAAGACTCTACCAAAAAATTTCTAGAACTGATACATGAATTCAGTAAAGTCACAGGATACAAGATCAACATACAGAAATCTGTTGTATTTCTATACACCAATAATGCAGCATTAGAAAGAGAAAGCAAGGAATTGATTCCATATAATTGCACCAAAACCCATAAGATATCTAAGAATAAACCTAAACAAAGAGGTGAAAGATCTATACCCTGAAAATTATAAAATGCTAATGAAAGAAATTGAAGATGACACAAAGAAATGGAAAAACATTCCATACTCCTGTATTAGAATAACAAAGATTGTTAAAATGTCTATACTACCCAAGCAATCTACACATTTAGTGCAATCTCTATCAAAATACCAACGGCATTTTTCATAGAGCTAGAACAAACAATCCTAAAATTTCTATGGAACCACCAAAGATCCTGAATTGACATAGCAATCTGACAAAGAAAAACAAAGCTGGAGGTATCACAATTCTGGACTTCAAGTTATATTACAAAGCTGTAGTAACCAAGACAGTATGGTATTCGTACAGAAATAGACACATATATCAGTGGAACAGAATAAAAAACCCCAAAATAAACCCACAACTCTATGATCAACTAATCTTCAATGAAGCGGGAAAGAATATTCAATGGAAAATGGATAATCTCTTTAATAAATGCTGCAGGGGATCCTGGACAGCAACATGTAAAAGGATGAAACTGGACCACTTTCTCACATCATACACAAACATAAACTAAAAATTGGTGAAAGACCTAAACGTGAGACAGAAAACCATCAAAATCCTAGAAGAGAACAAAGGCAGTAACCTCTTTGACAATGGCCAGAGCAACTTCTTAGTAGATGTGTCTCCTGAGGCAAGGCAAACAAAAGCATAAAAGGAACTATTGGGACTTAATCAAGATAAAAAGCTTCTGCACAGCAAAGGAAACAATAGATAAAACTAAAAGGCACCTACAGAATGGAAGAAGATATTTGCAAGTGACATATCTGATAAAGGGTTAGTATTCAAAATATATAAAGAACTTATAAAACTCAACACCCCAAAAACAAATAATCCAATTTAAAAATGGGCAGAAGACATGAAAAGAAGACACATGGATGACTAATAGGCACATGAGAAGATGCTCAACACCACTCATCATAAGGGAAATGCAAATCAAAATTGCAGTGAGATATCACCTCACACATGTCAGAATGGCTGAAATGAACAACACGGGAAACAACAGGTGTTGGTGAGGATGCGGAGAAAGGGGAACCCTCTTGCACTGTTGGTGGGAATGCAAACTGGTGTAGCCACTCTGGAAAACAGTATGGAGATTCCTCAAAAAGTTAAAAATAGAACTGCCTTATGATCCCTAATTGCACTATTAGATATTTACCCAAAGGATACAAAAACACAGATTTGAAGGGGCACATGCACCCTTATGTTTATAACAGTATTATCAACAATAGCCAAACTGTGGAGAGAGCCCAAATGTCCACTGACTGATGAATGGATGAAGAAGATATATACATATCTTCATATATATGTATGTACATACACATGTATATGTGTATGTACATATATATATATATGAATATTACTCAGCCATCGAAAAGAATGAAATCTTGCCATTTGCAAGGACATGGATGGAGCTAGAGTGTAGTATGCAAAGTAAAATAAGTCAGTCAGAGAAAGACAAAACCGTATCATTTCACTCATATGTGGAATTTAAGAAATGAAACAGATGAACATGGGGTGGGGAAGAGAGAGTCAAACTATAAGACAGACTCTTAACTATAAAGAACAAACTGAGGGTTGTTGGAAGGGGGTTTTAGGGGGGTGGGTTAAATGGGTGATGGGTATTAAGGAGGGCACTTGTGTTGAGCACTGGGTGTTATATGTAAGTGATGAAACACTAAATTCTACTCCTGAAACTAATACTACACTACATTAACCAACTGGAATTTAACTTAAAAAAAAAAAAAAAGGAATTATTTCCCTGGGGCATTGTCTTTTATAGGGATTAAAATGTGAAAGATGAAACAGGGACCAGTAGTTTTTCTTTAGACTTTCTGAGGGGCAGGTTGTTTTGGTAACTGCTCTGATGTCATTTTTCTGACCTCCTAGCTTAGCACAAAGCAGGAGGTGTAGGAACTGTCTGTGATTGAGAGAACAGGAGCACCAGCCCATGTCCAACCAGGAGAGTACCCCCATCCTTACCAAGAGGGCATCAAAAGAACCCTTGAAAGTTGAAGCATCAAAGGATCTCAGGGCTAAGAGGAGTCTGAAAACTTCTGAAAGCTGAGTTTTTCTAACCTTTTAACTTTCCTGTTATCTAACTTACACCACTATCCTTCCCTAAATCTACTGGGAGAGATTTCCGCTAGATTCTAGGGAAATCCTAACCTTGCCTCTCCAGTCTTCCCACTGTTGCTGGCCAATGTCTGAAATCTGACCACAGAGTCTAAATCTTTCGGCTGAAAGCTATGCTGTAGGCTCTTTGGCAATGTGGGAAGAACCCCGGGGAACATGCATCCTGGAGGCCAGGCAAGCCCTGGATAGTCATTCACACTTGTAAGGATTAGGTTAGACCAATGGGATGTAAAAACCTGCCACTGGGTTGGGTACGCATTGGATGGAGAGATAACACACTGGAGTAGGAGTCAGAATGCTATGTTCTAACCCTGCTCTGCCACCAATGATGGCCCTGACTAAGCATGTCACCTCATTTTTAAAATTTCTGTCATGGGGGTGTTGGCTAGATGTGCAAATGGATTACCTGGGGATCTTATTCAAATACAGATTCTGAAGTAGATATGATGGGGTGAAAGTAGGTTGCATTTCTAACAAGCAGCCAAATCCTGGTGATGCTGCTGGTCTATGGACGACACATGGAGAAGCAAGAACTAGGATGCCCTCTATCTTAAACTTTCTCTAAGGCATATATTAATGTGAAAGAGAGATGTAGCTTTTGATATTGACTTTGGGACAGAGGTGGAGGGACAGAGAAGAAGAAGGAGGAAGAAGAAGAAGAGGAGAGTGAGGGAAAGAGAGGGAGGGAGATAGAGAGGAATGGGGACTTGAAGGGAGTTTGCCTGGGGGGGAGAACAGGTTTCCCCTGGGAGGCTACCAGAAACAAACTTGCCCATCTTGCATTTGTGTTTTGGGATGAGTATGTTTATGAGTCTACCATGAAGCTCGGATCATTTTCATCTGTGTTGCTTTAAGCATTAGAAAGAGAAATATCTCAATATTCCATTTGATTTGATGAATATGGAAGCTTTCTCTCCTAAGTTTGAAAGATGTCAAAAGATAATTTTGTAAAAGCAGCAACAAAAACAATAAGTGTGTAACTCTGTCAAAGGAGCACCACTTTGTAGCTGGGTCTTATTTCTTGTTTCTTTGCGAACCAATTTGTTAGACTTAAAGAAATCCATGCTGATGAATAGTAAAATTTCATATCACCCAGGGGCAGCCATAAAGTTAATGGACTGTTGTTGCTGTGGGGAGAAAAACAGTGGTTTGTTTCATCCAGGAAAGCAAGAATGAAAAAGGCAAACCTAATCAAGAATAAAGAATAAAATTCAGAGTTAAAAATTTGGTTGCAGCAATAAATAGCCTATTTCATAAATACCTGCGATGAATCGTATTTGTGAATGTCATAAAGAATTAGAAGTTATATGAAAATAGCAGTTGTGCTCATATTCAATGTGATGCATATGCTACATATCTCACTTCCATTCATGAACAAATAACATGAAATTTATCAGTGTCATTATCTGATCAATGTGTAGGCACATTCAAAATGAATAATTTACACATTTATTGTCTTTTCTTTGCATTCCCAATAGCCTCTTTGCCTCCTATATCCATCAATAAACATTTACTCAGAAACTGCTATGCAGAGGTGCCATGCTAGGACCTCAGAATAATAATACAGTGTGCTTCATTTTCTATAATTAGAGTTCTCCTTCTGACTGTGATCCAGCACTTGTCACTTGTCTGTGGGTGTGGCTTCTGTGAGAAAGCAAATGTCTCTTCCACATAAAATGAGACATATGAGGAACATAAGGCTTGATATTTTTGAGACTGTTACGTATGCCTCCAAAACCCAGCAAAAACTCCCCAGACTAACTTAACCTTTGTACATTTTACAGATCGAGATACTCAAGAACTTTGTAGGATGTTGGTTATCATGAAAGAGGTTCTCTGCTGTCGTAATCTGCAATACATCGCAGGCTAGAATTGAACGAGCACATTCTAGCTAATGGGCTTAAAATAATAGAGCAGGTTGGCTGTGCTTTTTGGATTGGAAAAAATTATCTCCTGTGATGAAGGTGGACCTCAGAAAACCCCTTAACTTTCAGGTGTAAGATGAATTGAATTTAGGTTTCAGCTAGCTAAGATATTTTGCGTTGTTTGGAGCAACCTGGGGGATTTAGTAGTATCTACTAAAGAGTATCTTGTTTTGTTTCCATTTAAAGAAGTCATGGTGACTTTTTCATCTGTAGTGAGTGAATAACAAGGATATCTGCTGATAACTATGGTGTGATTGAACTCCATAATGATTTCTGAGAAAGGCACAAGAATCCCGTTATGCTGATTTGGGGTGAAAACTGCACTGTAACTCTGCTGGAAATCACAGTGATTGTTTTGTAAATTCTGTTAACAACCCCTGCATTATATCTTGGTAACCACTGCTAATTTGTGACTCCTCTGCACTCGGGTGTGCCACCAGGTTTCCAAACTTCAGACCTTTTTGCTGGATCAGCAATAAACAACTTAAACTTAACAAGAAGGGAGAGAGGATCTGGATTGTAATGTTGCTTTTGAAAAATGAAATCTTAAGTCATAAATCAACTTGCTCAGATTCCTGACATTGCAATCATTCTGTGCTTCTCACTTCATAATAACATTAAAATTCAATATTGGGCTTTGGCAAAAATAAAACAAAGAGATAATACTCAGATGCCAAGACCTTCTGATGACTTGTTAAATGCCTTCATGGTTCTATATTGCATAGGGCATTATTTTAAATGTAAAGCAGGTATCTACCGTAGTTTTGAATGTTTACTATTCATTACTCTCAGATTAGTTGACTGATTTTTATAACTCTTGTGACTAAATAAGAGATTTGGGAAATTTGGGGCTAAAGACAACATATGGATGAGTGAAAGGGAAAAGATAAAAAGAAAGGCTAAACAGTTTCCATCTCTTTCCTTACCTCTCAATCTATAATAAGCTTGAAGACTGGCTAAAATCTGTTTCATGGATTCCTGTGGACAGACTTTAACCCCAGTTAGGAAAAATGTTGACCTTTTTGTTCGATGCTTGGCCAAATCGAATATTCGTTTCATGGTTGACAGTTTGTACATTTTTGCAGTACTTTCGGTTGTTTCGATTCTTGGGGCATTGTCTATGTCTTTAGTTTCAGAATGGTATATTTTAATGGAGATATCTGTAAAAGAAAGATTGATTTCCTGGTGAATATATATATTGATATATGTGAAACATATGATAAATGAATGAAATAAACTAAAAGTTATAATCCTCTGATTTAGTCAAGTTCTACTTTCCTTCAACTGCCAAATTTCAGTGACGAGGCATTTTTAGAAATAAGGGAATAGCATAATGAGCTGATCAAGTGCTTTTTTTTTTAAACCAACATCTCAAATCATCTTGCCTTTAGGAACTGCCAAATATTGAAACCATTTCCCACACATCTCTAAAAATCACTCCCCACTTAGCACTCAAGCCTCCCAAGAGATGCCTCTTTTGATAGACATTATAATTCAAGTGGGGAATGATAGCACATTGTGGTACCCAGAGGTACACTCTGGATGAGGAAGTGGAGTGCTTCTAGAAGCCTGGGGGGGGGGGGAATGCAACAAAACAATCCTCCTGCCTATTAGTGCAGCCCTAGGATTTCTGTATGGTGAGGCTCAGAGGGCAGCACAGTGAAAGTGGGTTGGGGCAAGAACATATGTTAGAGTTGACTTTACAGAGTGAGCAAGATAATTTATGGAAAGAGATTAAAGGAAAAATTAAGGGAAGTATGAAGAGATCAGGTTGGCAGAGGATTTCACTCCCTGAGCCATTTCATCCTGCTGGCATTGTTGTATCAGTTAGGGTTAGGTCTAAACTTCATTTTTAACTCTCTGGACCTTCCATAACAGTAACTTACATTCATTGAATACTTTTTATTTAAAGGATTTTATTTATTTATTTGCCATACAGAGATTACGAGTAGGAGATCACAAGTAGGCAGAGAGGCAGGCAGAGAGAGAGGAAGGGAAGCAGGCTCCCCGCCGAGCAGAGAGCCCGATGTGGGGCTCGATCCCAGGACTCTGGGATCATGACCTGAGCCGAAGAGAGAGGCTTTAACTCACTTAGCCACCCAGGCACCCCCACTGAATACTTTCTTACTTTGAATTTCTCTCACATGTGTTATATTATTACACAAAAGCTCTGCTATATTGATGAAACTGACATGATTTTTCTCAGTTTATCACATGGTAGGGTATACTGAGGCTTGGAGGTGTCAGAGCCTGTTAACAGTGGTCAGATCTCGATTCTTCCTGTCCTGTTTTATCTTTTTCCATTTATTTGTCTTCCATTTAAGAAAGGAATGACTGAGGAACAGTTGGGACTGTTCACTCTGGCTTCTTGAAACCCTCAGCATGTGGCTTACTGAGACTTAGATTCCCACTCTGCTAAAGAAAGAAGGGCCTCAAACTCTAATCTTCTGGCATAGGCAAGGGAATCAAGCAGAAATCCAAGAAGGGTAGCTGTAGAGCAACTCAAGTCTTGCCACTAAGCATAAAAGTCCCTCTTTCATTAGAGAGGGTGGACCAAGTCCTGAGAGAATACATATTCTCTGGCATTTTGAGGAGTCTTAGAGGACTCTGTCAATCTCAGACAGTGATAAATTCTTAGGAATCTCCAGGAGAAAAGGGAGTGTATGGATTACTTTGCTCCTCTAGCTACACACCAAACCAATAAATCATAATCTCTGAGTAGAACGTAGCATCAGCAACTTTTGAAGGTCCCTAGGTGATTCTATATGCATGCAGGCTTAGGAAACCACTGTTTTATGGATCTGTAAGGGCATTTCAGGTGAAGAGTCAAGACAACCCATTTCAAAATGGCTTAAACAAAAAGGAAAAAAAGGAAGTTATTGCATAGAAAGGAAAGCTAACAGTAAGGAATGCCTGGGGAAAACAAATCTCTAACTCTGTCTTTCTGCCATTCTCGTTTCCTTTTCCAGTCCCCTCATGTGGTGACTTTATCTGTATTCTGGCTTCCACCAAATTAAACTTGCTTACCTTTGTTCATTTTGAAAAACAACCTTTCCCTAAAGTATGGCTGACTTAGGCCTTATGTCTGGACCAACACCAGGTGCCAAGGGATATACCAATGCCGCTGGTTTGAGTTGAATGATCACAGAGCAGGGGACTGGAATTACCTTGCATGGCTCATTCTAACTGTGGAGGTGGCCAATTTTCCCTGAGTTAGGCTGGCTGCAAAGCAGACTGGAAGGTGACCATTGAACAACTGGCAAGTGCAAGAAGGGGATAGGAGCTGAGTGTACAGCTATTAGTGCCCACTACAGTTAGTAAAATGGGAATTCTAGCTTAGGAATTTTAATTTTTAGTAATCTTTCAAACACTCACAAATTTCAGTGTAAGCCATAGAAGAAGGTTTTGTAATTAAATTTCAAATACCACTAAGAATGGAAGAAAAAATGTGCATCATTAGATAATTCTAGGCCTATCTGGTATAGTAAGCACAGACCATACTTTGGAAAACTGTGCTACTCATACATTCTGTACTTCTTTCTTCTCACAGTGCCTATCACAATGCTGGTCCTACTCTCCACTTTGTCACCCCCCACAATGCTCTGCCCTTCGGGGTTGGTTCTATTCTTACTTTTTAATGTTCTGCTCTAGTAGAACTCTCTGAATGACTTGCTTTGGGCATAGTATTTACTACCCACCGCCCCCCCCCTCAGGCTCTGGGAAGAGTGCCCCTGTCCTGGCATTGCTCCTACTTCAATTCTTCTGGATCTTAACACTTTACTCATATCCAGGCTTTCTTACATAGATCTACTTGTTCTGGGCCTTTGGACTTCATTCTATCAGGATAGGAATAGAAGAAGGTGAAAAAATTACAGATTTTCTCTGTGTCCCAGAGTCCTATGAGCTCTGACCTGTTTCTTTTCCTTACCAGGGTCAATCTTCACTATTTTTCACATGTCCAGTACACATAACTGGTGGTCAACAATGAAGGTGACTTAGGATGAAATGAGACTTGGTTTGCTTGGGATATCCTGGTTTATTGCAGCTATCCCTTCATCCTCAAATGTATACTTGTTTGGAAAATGAATTATATGGTCATTGAATTTTTAATATCTCCTTGCTAAGGGAGATCCATGACAAATTTTCTACAAATGGTTGTCTGCCTCATAAAGGAAGCAACTCATTCCATTTTTTAAATCTCTATCTAGTAATTCTTTCTTTGAGATGAAAATTATCTTCTAGTAGCTTCCACCCATTAGTCCTATTTCTGCTCTCTGGAATAGCAAAGGCCAAGTTCACAGTTTCTCATATTTCCCCTATGTTAAACATTTCTCTACTTTAGGTTAACCATCTTCCATCTTTCTCTGGTGTCCTTTTTCACATGAGTATCAGACATCTCAGCTTGTGTTCCTCTAAATTACACAGAGACAACTACAGGGGATTGCCTGCGATGATAATAATCACTTAGGTATGGATCAGAATCTTTTGCCTGCATCTTGACCCCCAAGTCATCACTAGAAAAGAAGTAGGCAAAGTCTCTGAGAACAGGGACTAAGGGTTACCTAGGTCCAAAAATATTTATAGAACTAGCCACACTTACAATTACAAAGTCTATCTTTCCCAAGGATTTCCCAACCAAATAAACCCCAGATTTAAAGAATTGAAACATGGAATGCTACAGATTCCAAAGAGGTAAAAAGAGCTGACATTTATTGGAGCTAATGAAAGCACTCTTTGGCAAAACACGTTAGATCACGTTAGATGTGTCCTCCGTCCTGCCTAAATAGTAATGTTGAAATTGAACTGAACTTCGATTCTCTGGATGTATTTTCATGTGTTTGATATTTTTACTTTATATAAGTATTTAGAAAGAGTATGTAAAAGTTTGATGAGAATGAATTGATAGTTGAATGACCTGCTATAAAAAGGGAGCATACTTAATAGAAGATTAGAAAATCTTTTGAGGCAGAAAATACTTGACAAAACATGAGTATAACCTGTATGATGATGAATGGGCTGCCATCAACAGCTATTTCTGGGTGAAGTTCAAAGTTACAAAGAGAAAGAAAGGCAAAGTGATTTCAGAAAAAACAAACAAAAAAACCCTCTATTTTTCCCAGAGTACAAGAATATTAGAAAATTTAGTTAATTACAATATGTATTTGGACAAAAATAAATGCAATCGTACTATATTATATTGCAGATTAATCATCAGGAAAACAATCCTAAGCCAATAGTTTTGGGAAATAGTCATCATTGAACGAGGAAAAGATAAAAATGGAAATTAATACATTTACCTATTCAGAACTTCTAGATATAGACAAGAGACAGTTAATATTCATTGCTTACTTTCTAAATTTAATTTAAATATGTTCATTATTTGTGAAAGAAAAATGTAGTAGCAACAGAAATCATATGTTGCTCAACTAGTCAAAATGTTTTAATAGCACTAGTTGGGCACAGGGCCTTTGCTCTGTGACTCACCAGCTGCACAAGTTGGAAGCACTTGACTTGATTGTGCCTCAGTTTCCTCCCCTGTAAAATGGTGAATGAGAGTGCCTCTCTTATGGGGTTTCTGTGATATTAGTAAAGGAGTTACCACTTGGGCAGTACTTAAAACACTGTTGCACACAGGATAAGCGCTCAGTAAAACTCCTTTATCCAACTGTCCACGCAGGCCACTTCCTGGTATCTCTCTTCCTTCTTTCCGTGCTGTTTCACGACACTTCTCCTCAGTCCTCAGACAAGACTCTGCGCGTCCCCGAAGTCTTCTTGTGCTTCCATGCTTCAGTGCTCTTCTCATGTTTGTCTGTACCTTCATATTAGAGGGCTGTTCTTTTTCTTCTTCCTTCATGGGTCAGTTTCTAAGCTTTCTTTCCTTCCTACTAAGCTTTCTTGACCCCACAGTCAGAATTCATTCATTCCTCCATTGCATTGCTTTAGTGTGGCTCAGATCTCTACTGATTTACTGATTCACCAGTGTTCATTAAATATCTACTATGTGTCAGTCCAGGATGGCATATAGTGGTAAATTAGATGGACAAATGTCATGAAATTTGTGTTGTTGTGCTTGCTTAAAGAATAATTTGTTGTAAATATGTTTTCCCCTTTAGACTTCAAATACCTGAGTATTATGATCTTGTCCTCTCCCCAGTTCACCCTGGTGCTTACCTAGTACAGGTAAGTCTGTATGTGTCCAGACAGGACACATACACAGTACATATTCATCAAGTGAATTCATGAAAAATTCATGTGGAACTAGTAATGAATCTTTTACAATATATGTATGAATTGGATTCATTAAAAAAACCATTAGGCCATAAAAATTAGTTTCCTATGTCCTAGTCACCTACATTATTGCAACCTCCCTTTAAAATTTTTTCTTTGCGCTATAGGGTTTAATATCAGAGGCTTTGTACACAGCTTTTTACTTTATGCTTTACTTTTTACTTTTTACTTTTTACTTTATGCTCTATGCTTTTACTTATGCTTTTACTTTTCCCTTCTTCTTAAAGGATTCTCTTGATACCATTTCCCCTCCAGCTATTGGCCCATTTTTTCCATTCACACTGCAAAACTCTTTGAAAGATCTTTACCACTTTACCTGAAACAAAGCAAGGTGCTATTTGGCGGAGGATGCCTCTGATACCACATGTAAAGCTATCAACATTTCCCCCTTTATCCTCTTCTCTTTTTTCCTCCATTCTTTTTTTATTTGGGGGTTTGCAATGTGCTCATAGAGCCTGGTATATCCGACCTGGTGATGTATCACTTCACCAGAAGGTGTCACTATGTAACATAAAATATGGCAAAAACTGATGGAAAATAAACTGCTGTTATCACTTTGAGTTTGGAATTGTACATGTTGGGTACTGGCATTTGTTGATGGGGGTGATTTTTCAGCAAAACTGATCATTTGAGGAAGGTCTGAGAGAGCCATGGTGGAATGGACTACCAACAGGTTGGGAGGTTCTCATGAGAGGTGTGGCAGAAAATATTTAGGTGTGCAGGAAGGAAGACAACATGTCCATGGGCAGAGCACCCTCCAGCAGGCTAAGAAAAGTGGTCAACACTGACGGTTTAAACTGGAGAGGGTCTTTTTTTTTTTTTTTCCTTTAGCCACTCTACCCTGGAGCTAACCCAAATCTTGCAACCTGGTATAGCTATGACAAGTTTGGAAATTTTCATATATATAGAAAAGGAAATTAATTCAACAAACACTGAATTCAAATACTAAATTAAAATATGGCTTTATCCTAAGGAAAAGTCAAGTCTGTCCAAGGATAGGGTGGCAGAAGCCTCTGAAATACCGGGCTTTTGATTCTTCATTTATTGTTTTAAAATTAAATTGCCTAAGCACATCTACTAGCTAATGTGAAGGCTAGCCCTTCATTCCAAAGTATCTTTTCCACTCTAGGTTCTAGGCTGCTGGCCATATGGCCTTGAAGTTAACTGGCATCCTGGAAGCTGTGATAGTCCATACCATCTCCCTATCAAATCAATTTTTTGCCTTCCTATGCCAAAGTTGGCTTCCAGTTTTAGGCCGCTTATGAAGTTTCCATTTCATGGCTCAGCTTTGCCCATGAATCAGTCTCTTTCTTGGTTATATATTCAAGTGGATTCTTAACCATCCTGTTTAGACCACTCCTTACTAAACTCACTTCTAGAGACAGATTTTCCAGCCATCTAATCCTGCAGCCTCATAATATAGGATTACTGTACACACATTGTGACAATAAAACAGACAACAGGAAAAGGAAGAAATGGGGCTTTTATGGCAGCATTGTTATGAGAGCAACAGTCACCAGTATAAGCACTTAGCAAACCCATTATGTTTCCTAAGGGAAAAGGCCGCAATGCCTTAATGAATGAATTAACAGAAATATGGAGAAAAGTTACTGGAATTCCTATAGAACAAAAATTTCCATTTGAAGAACAGAATTCCACAGAGAGAAAGTAGATAACATTCCAGGATCAAATCAATGACTGGAAATTTTCAAAAATAATAATTCAATCTTGCATAAACTTCCTCACCTTACCAAAAATGAGTGAGGGGTTATGGCCTTTATGCAAATGCTCAGCTTCTTTGTGATCAATTATATTCCTGTCTACCCCCTACCTTAGTAGAAATGTTTGATTACACACTTGAGAAATTTTCCAATGAACAAGGGCAAGATATACATTGCGCTTAACAAACCTGGATATGCCTCAAAACTTACACAGATATACTGAATGCTTTGTTTAATGTTTTTCAAAAAAATTGCATGGATTTTAAGTATACTATTTTCTACACGATCAAATGAGAAACACAGGAGCTTCTACACCTTGTTTTCCCACCTCTCTTCCTACTTGTGTTCCCATTAAATTTCTACAATACCATCCCTAGTAAAAATGTGTTGGAATAAATGATAGAGAAGATAATCATAGAAATTAATGAAATGTCCAGTGATTTTCTTTAATGAAATATGAAGTGAATAAACTCTTTGAATAGTCAGCATACCTATCGATTGACTGTCAATGATGCATGGTTTCTCTCTCTGAAGCTTTTGAAACTTTGGTTGCCATCGCAGCCTTCCTTACCTTCAAAACGCATTTGTTCAGCAACATCTCACTCTATGAGAATGGTAATCAGTGGTCCCTTGTCTCAAAGAATTAGAGCAGTTGCATTATCTTTTTCCTCATTACAAAATCAGGTTTAGCCATTTTACTGGGTATGTCAGAAAAAAAAGGGTCAGGATCTTGGAAAACCATTATAAAAAATAAAGGTTGCTAATTCCTATTTTCTTTTTTTTAATTTTTAAAAGATTTTATTTATTTATTTTTGAGGCGGGGGATAGCGCAAGCAAGGGGTGGAGGTAGGGGCATGGGAGACAGAGAAGCAGACTCCCTGCTGAGCAGGGAGCCCAACAGGGGGCTCAACCCCAAGACCCTGAGATCATGACCTGAGCCAAAGGCAGATGCTTAATGACTGAGCCACCCACGCACCCTAATTCCCATTTTCTAGTCTCTATTTCTATACATTAAGTATTGAGCCTCTTCTCCACCTCATTGCATTGAAAAAACAAAATCCAAAAAACCTGCTAATCTTATAGGTGAGGTACTGACCTCATCTGAGAAATTTGTTGAGGTACAAAATTGCACTTCTTGTTGAGGGCACATGCAGCTTGGTGAGTGGGCAGGAACAGGACAGAAGTAAGCAAGAGAAAGGGGGTTGTCTCTTTTGTGTCCAGAGGGAGTGACCTCTGAATAGGTTGAGTCATAAGTTTTTCAGGTGTGTGTCAGGAGTATAGAGGCAGGGGTCCAGCAGGATCATGTCCTCAACTATATTTGGAACAGAAATGTGTGCTAATTTCTCCACCCCTTCGTGGGGAGAGAGAGGAGGCCATATGGAGAAGGGGAGGAGAGTCAAAGATGACTGGCCTCTCTGTCTGGGAGAGGAGAGAAACCAATGAAAGTACTTGTCAGTAGTGTGAAGATCTCACACCGCTGCCCTCATCTAGCATGTGGCATCGCTTCATAATGGATGCTGGCTGAGGTCCATGCACAGCCACTGCCGGTTCCAGGGCACTGTTCCTGCTGTAATTCCAGAACCAGGAATGCCCTTGACTCTCAAGTGTTCTCAAGGTACATCATATGGGGTCACACAGATTGTGGGAAACTACAGGATCAACACATTGCCTCTGCATGGAATGCTAAATTTACTTGAGAATTTTAGCAGGAAAGTTTAAAATGTTAAGGATTATAAATGAATTTCATGTGAGTACATAAGCAAAATTAGCAAAATCCTTTCTCCCCCAAATAAGCCAGTCTTGAAAGTTTGAAAAGTAGGATTTTTCTATAAGAGCTGTGGTTAACTGTAAAGTATATTACTTTGAAAAACCGGTGAGTGGAGCTGGTTGAGTGCTGAGGTCAGGTAAACAGGATGTGAAGCTGCGGTGAGAACAGTTATGTTCAAGTTGTTCGCCAGCCTTGCTGGGGCTTATTTTGAGGAGATAAAAAGGAAGCCAGCCGTGTTTTCTCTAGCAACTGGGTTTTTAGTACCCCTCAAATCATTCTGGGTAGGTAGCTTCCTTCTCCATGTACAAGTGAGACCAACTCCCTTAAGTTGCTTTTAATCTTCTCATCCTTACATTAACTTAAATCCTATTAATTTTTTATCCTTTCTTCTGCTTCCCAGTTTTTAATACATCATGGATACTTTCTTTTAATTTAAATTTTAATTTTTTTATTTAAGCATTTTTTAAAATTTAAACATATAATGTAACCCCACCACCCTCTCCCAACCCCCCTCCCCCCCAACTCCCCTCAGTTTGTTTTATGACATTAAGAGTCTCTTTTGGTTTGTCTTCCTCCCGATCCCATCTTGTTTCATTTTTTCTTTTCCTACCCCCTTAACCCCCACCCCTGTTGCATCTCCACTTCCTCATATCAGGGAGATCATGTGATAGTTGTCTTTCTCCAATTGACTTATTTTGCTAAGCATAATACCCTCTAGTTCCATCCATGTCGTCGCAAATGGTAAGATTTCATTTCTTTTGATGGCTGCATAGTATCATGGACACTTTTTTGACACGATCTCCATAGGTTTCAGAATCCTTCCAGAGTTTAAATAAACATACAGGTTATGGATACGAGAATCCAAATGGAATATTACCAGTAAATCTGATATGTGGCTGATCAGTTGCAATTGTACCTCAGAAATATATGGGACATTATAGCTTGATACAAATGTTCAGTTGCATGGAAAACAAATGGTTACGCTTGAACAGTACCAGGTAATTCATAAGCCAGAGGCAGTCCATTATGAGTTATGATCTGCTTAAAAGTGGATGAAGAAGACAAGTGACAGGAATTCATAGAGACCTACCAAGAGCCTACTGAAAGAAAATTCTCCAAAATTCAGGAAAAAGGAAAGTTAAGAATGTGGATTTGTTTATGGGACACATTAAATGACATGTGCCAAATACCCATTTTCCTTCTGATTCCAACTGTGCTGGGATGCTGGACCATGGAGTATCTCTCCCCTGTGATTCTACAGGTGCTACATAGTTGGAACATATGATGCCTAAAGAACTCATATCAGAATTAGCTGTACTTTATCTCAGCATCTCTATATTCTAATTCTTACTGCTGCTTGTGATTCTGATACTGCAAACCATGAAAGACAACATTCATCATTTTTAGTGCTTTCATGCAAGCCTGATCTTGGAGTATATGGGAATTCTGAGTAGAGAGAATTGTATGTATAGCACTGGTGCATATATCTCCATAAACAAAAAACATTTTAACTACTCAAGAAGAACAGAATTGGAGCAGATTAAACAGAAATAGCCGTAAGTCTCTGCCTGTTAACTTTCTGATGCACAAAGACCTATCGCAGTTCATGCAGAGTAGCAAAGTAAACTTCATTTGGAAAACCTGTGGGGCTGAAGTCATAATAAGATAGTCCTGCCTTTTTGAGTCACTTGCTGATCTTGGGCAGATAACCTCTATATGTGTCAGATTTCTAACCTATAAAGGGTATAAAAATAATTCCAATACCATAGTTTTGGATTAATACTTTCATGCTTACTTTTGTTTTGAAGACTAAATGACAAAATGTCAAGAGTTTTCAGAAGGCCTGGCACATTGTTAACTGTTACTATGATCTGGTACCGTTCTATTCTGAGGCTTAAGGCTAGGAACAGGATAGGAATAGAATCACCTGACTGACCAAATAAAATATAGGACATCCAGGCAAATTTGAATTTCAGATGAACAGCTAATAATTTTTTTAGTTTATGTTCCATGTAACATTTGGGACACATTAAATGCAAGTGAACAAAATGTTCCTGTTAAAAGATAGAGATTGTCATACTGCATTAAAAAAATTTCACTATATGCTGTTTTCAGAGACATATCTAAATAGGAAGAGAAGTTGAAATTAAAAGGATAGAAAAAGTTATAATTTGCAAACACCAACCAAAGGAAAGTTGGTATAGCTATATCTATATTGAAGGAAGTCAGAGCTGTGCAGGTAAATGTTTAATAACCAGCTCTTGGGGGTGGATGAGAAGGCTTGATTTGTGGCATTTGCTAATTTCCATGTGTCAATATTCCCTCACGATTGATTTCAAGCCACCAGTGTGACATTACCAAATACAACTTGTGAAGAAATGTGCACAACTGGCTCCTGTAAGTTAGTATGAGTCAATTCAGCACACCAGTGGACAAAGTTTCTAATTTGCCAGAAGGTATTAGAAAGAAGATAGTAGTATCATAATGATAGAAGTTTAAAAGTCATCAGAAAGGGCTCCTGGGTGGGTCAGAGGGTTAAAGCCTCTGCCTTCGGCTCAGGTCATGATCTCAGGGTCCTGGGGTTGAGCCCCGCATCGGGCTCTCTGCTTGGCAGGGAGACTGCTTCCTCCTCTCTCTCCTCCTGCCTCTCTGCCTACTTGTGATCTCTGTCTGTCAAGTAAATAAATAAAAAATCTTAAAAAAAATAAAAAAAATAAAAGTCATCAGAAAGAGGTAACAAGTCAAAATTTTTTGTACTTAATATTATAACTTCAAAATATATAAAGCAAAAGTTGACAGGCTAATAATGAAAGTTAATGAAAGTTAATGAAATCAACAATAATAGCAGGTGAATTTTAAGGATCTGTCTCAGTAATTGATAGAAAAAGCATAAAAACTCAGAAAGTATATAGAAGATTGAAAACATACTTAAACTTGACCTAAAAGATATGTTTAGAACAGTACAAAATAAAAATATTAAGTATTATAAAACATGTCATATTTATAATATAAAATATCCTTTTTTTCAAGCATGAGAGAACATATGCAAATACTGGCTATATATTGAACTATAATGCATGTACATTATGTTCTCAAACAACAGAGAAGTAAACTAAAAATCAGTTGTAAAAAACAACTGAAAAATATCCATATATTTGGAGACTAAAAAAAAAAAAATCCTTGGGCACCTGGGTGGCTCAGTGGGTTAGGCCGCTGCCTTCAGCTCAGGTCATGATCGCAGGCTCAGGGTCCTGGGATCGAGTTCCGCATCAGGCTTTCTGCTCAGTGGGGAGCCTGCTTCCCTCTCTCTCTCTCTGCCTGCCTCTCTGCCTACTTGTGATCTCTCTCTGTCAAATAAATAAATAAATAAATCTTTAAAAAAAAGATTAAAAAAATCCTTATAAGAAACTGATACATCAATGAACTAATGCTGCATATTAGAAATATTTTTATCAAATGATAAACAAGTTTAAGGCAGGAAAGAATTCCTTTTAAGATCAATAACAAGGGGGAGGAGTCAAGATGGCAGAGAAGTAGCAGGCTGAGACGACATCAGGCAGCAGGAGATCAGCTAGATAGCCTATCAAACCATTCCGAACACCTATGAATCCAACAGGAGATCAAAGAGAAGAACAACAATTCTAGAAACAGAAAATCGACCACTTTCTAAAAGGTAGGACCAGTGGAGAAGTGAATCCAACGCGACGGGAAGATAGACCCTGGGGGGGAGGAGGCCGGCTCCTGGCAAGCTGCAGAACGGAGCACAAAATCAGGACTTTTAAAAGTCTGCTCCACAGAGGGACATCGCTCCAGAGGCTAAACTGGGGTGAAGACCTCACGGGGACAGCGTGGACTCAGGTCCCGCGGGGTCACAGAAGAATCGGGGGTGTCTGAGTGTCGCAGAGCTCACAGGTATTAGAGCGGGGAAGCTGGCTGCAGAGACAGAACCCAGGAGTGAGCTCTCAACTCAGGGCTCCCTAGAGCCGCGGTCTGTGACACGGGCCGGTGCTCTGTGCGAGGGGTCCCCACAAGATCCGGGGAGACTCCGACCTGGGAGAGCTCAGGGATCTGCAGGGTTTGGAGACTCCAGGTGGGACTCTGCCAGAGACGGAGATGCTTGGTCACAGGCTGGGTGAGCTCGGAGCGCAGCCAGAAGCCAGTGAGACGGGACTGATTACGCACGATTTTCTCCAACTGCGGCTGGAGGCTGGAGAGACGGGAGTGATTAAGCACTTTTCTCTGAAGGCACACTGAAGACTGGGGCCCCTAGCTCTCGGTTCCTCTGAGCCAGAGATTGGGAGGCCGCCATTTTCATTCCCGTCCTCCGGAACTCTACAGGAAAGCGTTCAGGGAACAAAAGCTCCCGAAAGCGAACCTGAGAGGATTACTTAGCCCGGCCCCTGGTAAGGGCGGTGCAATTCCGCCTGGGGCAGAGACACTTGAGAATCACTACAACAGGCCTCTCCCCCAGACGATCAACAAGAAATCCAGCCAAGACCAAGTTCACTTAACAAGGAGAACAGTGGATTCTTATCTGGACAAAATGACAAGGTGGAAAAACTCACCACAAAAAAAGAACAGGAGGTAGTAAGTACCGAAGGCTAGGGACCTAATCAATACAGACATTGGTAATATGTCAGATCTGGAATTCAGGACAACGATTCTCAAGGTTCTGGCCAGGCTTGAAAAAAGCATGGAAGATATTAGAGAAACCCTGTTGGGAGAAATAAAAGCCCTTTCTGGAGAAATAAAAGAACTAAAATCTAATCAAGTTGAAATAAAAAAAGCTATTAATGAGGTGCAATCAAAAATGGGGTCTCTTACTGCTAGGATAAATGAGGCAGAAGAAAGAATTAGTGATATAGAAGACCAAATGACAGTGAATAAAGAAGCTGAGCAAAAGAGAGACAAACAACTGCTGGACCACGAGGGGAGAATTCGAGAGATAAGTGATACCATAAGACGAAACAACATTAGAATAATTGGGATTCCAGAAGAAGAAGAAAGAGAAAGAGGAGCAGAAGGTATACTGGAGAGGATTATTGTAGAGAATTTCCCTAATATAGCAAGGGGAACAAGCATCAAAATCCAGGAGGTGCAGAGAACACCCCTCAAAATCAATAGGAATCGGTCCACACCCTGCCATCTAATAGTAAAATTTACAAGTCTTAGCAACAAAGAGAAAATCCTGAAAGCAGCACAGGACAAGAAGTCTGTAACATACAATGGTAAAAATATTAGATTGGCAGCAGACTTATCCACAGAGACCTGGCAGGCCAGAAAGAACTGGCATGATATATTCAGAGCACTAAACGAGAAAAACATGCAGCCAAGAATACTTTATCCAGCTAGGTTATCATTGAAAATAGAAGGAGAGATTAAAAGCTTCCAGGACAAACAAAAACTGAAAGAGTTTGTAAACACCAAACCAGCTCTACAGGAAATATTGAAAGGGGTCCTCTAAGCAAAGAGAGACCCTAAAAGTATTATCAGAAAGGAACAGAGACAATATACAGTAATAATCACCTTACAGGCAATACAATGGCAGTAAATTCATATCTCTCAATAGTTATCCTGAATGTAAATGGGCTAAATGCCCCAATCAAAAGACACAGGGTTTCAGAATGGATAAAAAAACAAAACCCATCAATATGCTGCCTACAAGAAACTCATTTCAGACCTGAAGACACCTCCAGATTGAAAGTGAGGGGGTGGAAAACAATTTACCATGCTAATGGACATCAGAAGAAAGCTGGGGTGGCAATCCTTCTATCAGATCAATTAGATTTTAAGCCAAAGACTATAATAAGAGATGAGGAAGGACACTATATCATACTCAAAGGGTCTGTCCAACAAGAAGATCTAACAATTTTAAATATCTATGCCCCTAACATGGGAGCAGCCAACTATATAAACCAATTAATAACAAAATCAAAGAAACACATTGACCATAATACAATAATAGTAGGAGACTTTAACACACCCCTCACTGAAATGGACAGATTATCCAAGCAAAAGATCAACAAGGAAATAAAGGTCTTAAATGACACACTGGACCAGATGGACATCACAGATATATTTAGAACATTCCACCCCAAAGCAACAGAATACACATTCTTCTCTAGTGCCCATGGAACATTCTCCAGAATAGATCACATCCTGGGTCATAAATCAGGTCTCAACCGGTGTCAAAAGATTGGGATCATTCCCTGCATATTTTCAGACCACAATGCTCTGAAGCTAGAACTCAATCACAAGGGGAAATTTGGAAAGAGCACAAATACATGGAGACTCAACAGCATCCTTCTAAAGAATGAATGGGTCAACCAGGAAATTAAAGAAGAATTGAAAAAAACCATGGAAACAAATGATAATGAAAACACAACGGTCCAAAATCTGTGGGACACAGCAAAGGCAGTCCTGAGAGGAAAATGTATAGCGATACAAACCTTTCTCAAGAAACAGGAAAGGTCTCAAATACACAACCTACCCCTACACCTAAAGGAGCTGGAGAAAGAACAACAAAGAAAGCCTAAACCCAGCAGGAGAAGAGAAATAATAAAGATCAAAGCAGAAATCAATGAAATAGAAACCAAAAAAAACCAATAGAACAAATCAATGAAACTAGGAGCTGGTTCTTTGAAAGAATTAATAAGATTGATAAGCCCCTGGCCAGACTTATCCAAAAGAAAAGAGAAAGGACCCAAATAAATAAAATCATGAATGAAAGAGGAGAGATCACAACCAACACCAAAGAAATACAAACAATTATATTTGCAAACGACATATCAGATAAAGGGCTAGTATCCAAAATCTATAAAGAGCTTAGCAAACTCAACACCCAAAGAACAAATAATCCAATCAAGAAATGGGCAGAGGACATGAACAGACATTTCTGCAAAGAAGACATCCAGATGGCCAACAGACACATGAAAAAGTGCTCCACATCACTGGGCATCAGGGAAATACAAATCAAAACCACAATGAGATACCACCTCACACCAGTCAGAATGGCTAAAATGAACAAGTCAGGAAATGACAGATGCTGGTGAGGATGTGGAGAAAGGGGAACCCTCCTACACTGTTGGTGGGAATGCAATCTGGTGCAACCACTCTGGAAAACAGCATGGAGGTACCTCAAAAAATTGAAAATAGAGCTACCTTATGACCAAGGAATTGCACACTGGGTATTTACCCTAAAGACACAAACGTAGTGATCCAAAGGAGCATGTGTACTCGAATGTTTATAGCAGCAATGTCCACAATAGCCAAGTTATGGAAAGAACCTAGATGTCCATCAACAGATGAATGGATAAAGAAGAAGTGGTATATATATACAATGGAATACTATGCAGCCATCAAAAGAAATGAAATCTTACCATTTGTGACGACATGGATGGAACTAGAGCGTATTATGCTTAGCGAAATAAGTCAACTGGAGAAAGACAACTATCACATGATCTCCCTGATATGAGGAAGTGGAGATGCAACGGGGGTGGGGGTTAAGGTGGTAGGAAAAGAAAAAATGAAACAAGATGGGATCGGGAGGGAGACAAACCAAAAGAGACTCTTAATGTCATAAAACAAATTGAGGGGGGTGGTGGGGGGAGAAGGGTTGGGAGAGGGTGGTGGGGTTACATTATATGTTTAAATAAAAAAGCTGAAATAAAAAAAAAGAACAATAACAAGGTAGGGATATGTGTAATCATCATTTGTCTTTAATGTACTAGATAGCATCAAGTATAGTAACATAATGTAAAAAAGTAAAAGATACAAAGACCCATAAAGAAAAACTCAAATTTTCTTTTTTCATGAATGAAAAATTTTTAATTATGTTAAAAAAAAAATTCTTAACCCCAAAGAACTGCTAGTGAATTTTCAGAATTCAGATTGCTCAGCAAAGCTAAGGGATATAAAACCAATCATTTTTTACATAGAAAAAGTAATAAGAATGCCATTAACATGATCACAATTAATATAAAGTAGCTAGGGATAAATCCAATATATGAAGTCCTTTAGTAAAGTAATCATGCAATTTTATTGTAAGGTAGTAATAAAAGGAGAGATACTCCATGCTCTTGGATAGGAAGCCTTAACATTCCAAAGGTATCAATTCTCCCCATATTGATCTATAGAGTCAACACAATTTTAATCTCCTTTAGTAAGTGTTTTGCAGAACTTGGTGAGCTAATTTTAGAATCTTATGGAAGAATGGAGGGTCAAGAATAGCTTAGACACTCCTGTAGAAAGTGAACAAAGCCAGAGGAACATGGTTATATCATAATATAAGTTTGTGATAATTAAAGCATTGTGTTATTGGCTCAGGGATTATAAAATGGACAAAAACTATGTTCATGACAGGAGGGACATCACAGAGCAGAGAGGAAAGCAGAAACTACTCAGTAAATGATGCTAAAACAATTGATTATCCATATTAAAAAAAAGACAATGTCTTCCTACTTCTGTACACACACCCACACACATGCACAATCAATTTTAGTGGCTTAAATATGAAAGGCAAAACTTTACAACTTGCATAAGACAATATAGGAGAATATTTTCATGGCTTTAAGCTAGGGAAGGTTTTAAGTAGGACAGAAAATGAAGTTAAAGGATGAAGTTGAAGGATGACAAATTCAACTATGTTAAAATAAAGAATGTCAGCGCATCAGACGTTACCATTAAGGAAGTAAGAAAACAAGCTACAAACTGGAAAAAGGTTTCTGAAGGGTACATAACTGCAGATGGACTAATATTCCCTTTTATTTATTTATTTAAAAGATTTTATTTATTTGACAGAGATCACAAGTAGGCAGAGAGGCAGGCAGAGAAGGGGAAGGGGAAGCAGGCTCCCCGCCCAGCAGAGAGCCTGATGTGGGGCTCAATGTGGGACTCGATCCCAGGACTGCCTGAGCCAAAGGCAGATGCTTAACCACTGAGCCACCCAGGCGCCCCCCTAATTTTTACTTTTAAAGAACTGCTCTAAATCAGTAAGCAAAGACATACATCCCAATGAAAAAATGTGTAAAATTCTTTAAACATTTTCTAGAAAGGGGAAAAATATATGAAAAGATACTGAAACTCATTACTAGTGAAGGAAATACAAAATAAAACAATGAGATATGATTTTACTCTGATC
>ML102363.1:0-13516 GCA_003697995.1 Taxidea taxus jeffersonii | reverse complement strand
ACCCCCCCCCCCCCCCCCGCAAAAGTCAGGCAATACCAATACAAAGTGTGTTTGAGGATTTGGAACAAAAGAAATTCTCACTGAAAACGGCACAAACATTTAGGAAAACAGTTTGGTGTCACCTGGTAAAACTGAAAGCACCCATACCTCACAACACCAGGATCACTCTCCTACTCAGAACAGAGACAGAGAGGGGCACCTGGGTGGCTCAGTAGGTTAAGCGTCTGCCTTCGGCTCAGGTGGTCCTGGGATTGAGCTCCATGCTTTTTCCTCTCCCTCTGCCTGCTGCTCCCCCTGCTTGTTCTCACTCTCTTTCTCTGTCAAATAAATTAATAAAATCTTGAAAAAAAAAGAGACAGAGAGAATGAGAGTCCTAGACTCTGGAGAGACTCTGCCTGCTGTGTGCACCAGGGGACACACAGAGAAGTGTAACAGCAAAGTCCACCGACAGAATAATGGCTGTAGGTGGCATATCCATACAAGGCAATACTGTGTCTCAGATGCCTCTCCCATACCATCTCAAACCCTCTTAGCCTCACCACTTTCTCAGACCAGCTTTTGGCTCTTCATAAGCTCTGAAGCACTGCAGGAGACACAGCCTACAGCTCTTAGCCTCATAGCTGTTTCATGGCATTTTTCCCTCTAGCCCTAGAGTTTTCTGTTTCTGCTGAGTTATGAGAAGCATCCGGACCGCCCCCACAGCCCATAGATGTGCACATATATAGAGTGCAGGAAACTGTAGAGAAGTTAATGTTCTTTGAGGCACACTTTTTTTTTTAAAGATTTTATTTATTTATTTGACAGAGAGACAGAGAGAGAGCATGAGAGGGGAGAAGGTCAGAGGGAGAAGCAGACTCCTTCCTTGCCAAGCAGGGAGCCCAATGAGGGATTCAATCCTGGGACTCCGGGATTAAGACCTGAGCCGAAGGCAGCCAGCAGGTTAACCAACTGAGCAACCCAGGTGCCCTGAGGCACACTTTTGAGATCTCTTATCAATTCTTTCCCATTTCCCTCCAGGCTCCCACTCTGAAAAAGCACTCCAGAAGGAAGAGTAACAAGTAAGCTTTTGTCTCAGGTCTGCTAAATGCAATAATGTGGATGAATCTTAAAAACATACTGTTGAGCCGGAGAACTGTCTTAGGAGAGAACGCATACAGCATGATATTATTTATATAAAAATCACAAACAAAACCAGATCGTATTATTTAGAGAAATACACCTATACCTGAAAACACTAATGACAGACAATGATGTGATTAACACAAAATTCATGACCGTGGCTACCTTTGGCACAGAGCAAAGGGGCAGAGACCCTGGCAGAGCAGACAGGGAACTTCTAAGATACCATCAATGGTTTATTATTTAATCTGGGATATGAGAATTTTATTATTATTCTCTAAATATCACAGATATATTTTGTATACTCTTGATGTACATTTCCCAAGTAAGGAGATCTACAGAAGCAATGCATCTAGCCTGGCAGGACTCAAGCAGTCTGTAAGAGTGCTGCTGGAAAGGAAGGTGGAGGGCAGATCGTAAGGACCCTCAAGTGAAATTATTGCACTTGATTCTGGAGGCATGGAGGGGGCTTTGGAAGTTCTGTTCTTTACTGTTCCCCACCAAGCAGTGAATGTGGTAAACAATGAGTAACAAAGCTAGTTCAAGCTCAAGAAACAGGAGACAGTTCTGAGGTAGGTATTGACAGGATTTGTCACTGACTTGACCAGGTAGGTTTCACGGGTTTAGGAAATAGAGAAGTCAAAGGTCAGAACCTGAGAGAGGAAACAGTTATCCATTATCCTGGCCAATGAGGATGAAGAGGCCAAAGCTGGATTAAAGAAACACTGTGTGCTGAAGTTGTTAATGAGGGGGTGTGCTGAACGAGGCAGGCTCACAGGGGCTCCAGGCACCTAAAAGCCAAGTGTGCACGGTCATGTTAGATGTTGTCATGTTGGTAGATTGAAATCAGCCACAGTAGGAGCGTTTACAGTATGGACACTGACAAACTCTGAAGAAGAACCTGCTGCTAAACATTTATCAGCATACCATTTGATAGGATCTGGTGACAATTTGGATATGAAGAGGAAGTTCTTACATGATACCAAAATCCCTGACTTTAGAGATAGAAGAAGAAATGGACAGAAGCATAGTGGATTATGCCAGATGGGGGGTGGGTGCTGATGATATGACTGAGAACAAGATAGACACAGGCCCAACCCTCATGAAGCATTTAATCGATTTTTAACAGTGTGCATTAGAATGCATTAGAATTTAAAAGCAGGAACTTTTAAAAAGTACATATTCCTGTAACCTATCTATGCCCTAAATTTTTAAAAAAATTATTTATTTGACAGAGGGAGAGACATAGTGAGAGAGGGCACACAAACAGGAGGAGCAGGAGAGGGAGAACAGACTTCCTGCGGAGTAGGGAGCCCCGATGCAGGGCTCGATGGGGCTTGAACCCAGGACCCTGGGATCACGACCTGAGCTGAAGGCAGATGCCCAATGACTGAGCCACCCAGGTGCCCCTGCCCTAATTTTGTAGAACAGTTAAAAAAATATGAAACAACATAGTGGAGGGAACGATTACACAAACTACTCTATCAGCACTATTAAATAATGAGACCACTCCCTCCAAACTACAAATATATTTATGATAAAATATTTACCAAAGAAAGGAAGATTAAAACAAACCCCCTGGTGGCTCATAATATAATGAGCCGTATATCACATCTTTCCAGAAGGGCTATAAATCACGCTTCTCAAACCTGGCTACAAATTGCCTGGCTAGCTTTAACAATTATTTTGCTTGGGTCCCACCCAGACAAATTAAATCAGAATCTTCAAAGCTGGAGCCCCAGCACTGGTGTTTTTACCAATGTTGAGAAATGTTGCATTAAATTCTTTAGGCTGGGAAAATGAAATCAATGGAAAAGGAGACTGGCAGAGTAAAGCTGGAGGCAAATTGGTTGTAAATGGAGTTAAAGTCATAGGTAGATAGAAATAGCATTAGCAAAAATATGAAATATTTTTATTCTCTTTGAAACAACAGAACATAAGAGTTTGGATATAGATTGAAAGTTTGAAGTAGAAAAAAGGAGATGTCAGATGACTTCAATCTTTTCAGTATGTAGGAGTAAGTGGTACCAGAAATGGAAGTCATCATAGTCCTCTTAGTATCTAGCATTTATCGAGCAATTTTATAGCAGATACCTCACAAAGAGCTTCATAAACATTATTTCATTTATATTCATCACACCATATGGTTGAGACACTGATACTATTATTCCAATTTTATAGATAAGAAACCATAAATTGGAGATACGTAGGAGATTGAGCAATTTGCTAAGGTCACATAACTAGTGACAGAGCTGATCTGTACAACTGTATTCTGTGTTGAATGCAGTCCTGTGAAAGCCTTAAAACCTTCCTCTTGACTGTGCCATTATGTGAATGAGGGAGAATCAGGCTACTGGCTTGAGGAGAGAGAGGAGGTTTGGAAATTGGATTCAGAGATGAATAGAGCTGTGGACTAGTTTGGAGGGCCCGACTAGGGTTATGGTGCATGAATTTGTTTTGTGGAAGCACTTTATTTTGGATTCTCTAGTAACACCTGGTAGCTCAGAAGTGAGAGTGGACATAGTGAAAGCTAAGTTTACCCAGAGTGAGATTAACCACGCAAATAGGGCAGAAGGTCAAGGAGTAAGGTTTATATTGTACTATCAAGATGAGTGTTGAGGAAGGCTGAGGAGTGGCCTCCAGCACTTAGGATTAATGTGTAGGACACTGAGGCCTAGATGGGCTATACAAGTGGAGGAACCGGGAGAAGCTGAGGGACAGGGATGTTTTGATGAGACTAAAACTCAGATTCCATAAAAGGAAGAAAGAGAAATTATTAGAAAGGGATATTCAGAATTGTTGATCTCTTGAGTTTGAAAATATTGTAAATTTGGAGGTTAAATTTCAGAGTTTTGATGGGGAAGTGCCTTTGGTTTCAGAAGAGACTTTCTGAATGTGTCAAATCACATCCATTAGGCCAAGTTCTGCTTTTAAATACATAATCATAATAAGTCACTTAGTGCTAAACTTAAATTTTAATGGTGGGCATTTAAAAGGATACCATGAATAAATGACTATATTTGGTTCAGGAGTTCAAAATGTCACAATTTTTTCTTAATGAATAACAGAACTCCTAAAATTATGCCTTCATTTTTAGGGTAGAGGATATGGCCTATGATCTCTCCTGTGTTCAGTCACGCAAACAGTCATGCAACAGAAATGGCACAGAACCAGCAATCATTTGGTGTTAGCAGAGGAAAGTTGGCTTTGAATTAATAGTAAAAGCCATATTAATTTCACTCATCATATTATATTAAACTGATTAATAGACTAAGCAGGTATAAGACAGGACTGGATACAGCTCAAATCCCAGTTTTGGTTCTTCTAATCTTCTCATACTGAATGATTTTAGGAGCGTTACATAGTATTCTCTGCCCTGGGTTCCTGAACAGAAATGAGCAGATTGTCTACCAGCCACTGAAATCTTGAGAAGATTAATTAAAATGTGCTTGAGCTTTTATAAAAAAAGATATTTAAACTAAAGGACTGTTAATATGATAGCTACATACAAAGTGTTTTGATCAGGCCTGAACTGATTAAAATGGTTGGTAATAGTGCCCTTGGGTTTCAGAGTTGGGCTTAATTAAATGTAACTTTTGTTTCTTCATAAATGAAGCAGGAATCTTAAGACAGACAAATTAGCCCTACATATGTTATTTCTATATGAAATTAAAGTATTTCTGAAGTGGAAAGTTTTCATTAGTTTCAAGGTCCTGAATTTTCTCCACAAAATTTCTTTTGGTGTAGTTTCCTTTAATCTTTCTCCTGGGAGAGCAATTATGAAAATAGATGCTGGTTGCAGTGAGTGAGGGGACCAAAGACGGCTGAGTGAAGAAAACCAAGTTGGGATGAATTAAGATGACTTTACAGAGGTACATGGAAAGACATTGTTTCCGGGGCACCTGGGTGGCTCAGTTAGTTAAGAGGCTGCCTTTGGCTCAGTTCATGATCCCTGCATCCTCAGACTGGGTGCATCAAGCTCCCTGCTCAGCGGGGAGCCTGCTTCTTCCTCTGCTCCTCCCCCACTGCACCCTCCCAACCACTACTCTCTCTTGCTCCTCTCTCTCTCAAATAAATAAATAAAATCTCTTTAAAAAGACATTGTTTCCTGAAGAATGACTGTCAATGGGAGAATATTTATCTGCTGAATACAACCATATGCTTAGAAGAATTTGTAACGTTCTGTAGCTCCTTCTTATTCTTCCCACATTCACTGTGGCCAGAGGGGAGGTGCAGCAGTGAGAGTACATTCTCAATAAATAATTATAGCGATGCATGCTGTAGTTCACACTCGACAATGGTATTTCCATATATGAGTTCCCATTACCATGGCTATGCCAGTCAACCATACCGACTCATTGTAGGATAAGCTTTGGCATGCTGGTTACCTTGGTCCAGAGCACCTTCCTTCCTTATTAAAATGGTTCCATCAGACTTGGTGCTCTTGATTTGTGCTGTTGAAATGCCAGTGACATTGTCTCTTACTCTCAGACAGTGAGCTCAGACCCAATGGTTGCTAAAAACTGTCCACTTTGGAAGGCTGAAACTCAAATGGTGGTCAGAGACTTTGCTTCCTTTCAACAAGCTGCTCTGTGGTATTCCAAAGATTGGTATAACCGATACCCTCCCACGACTGCAGAAGTGTCTTTTACACCCTGAAGTAAGAAGCAGCAGTGTGGATGGAGATCTCAGGCACCCTGGAGGCACATATTGCACAATACAGCAATGATGTCAGAACTTTTACTGTGGTCATTACCACATATATGCTGAATTATAATATAAACCTAGAAACCATTGTGGGGGGGGATCCCAAACCTTTTTTGCCTTAGATGGATTATTTTCATTTCATTTTATTTTTTTCGATTTATTTATTTATTTATTTATTTGCTAGACAGAGATCACAAGTAGCCAGAGAAGCAGGCAGAGAGAGAGGAGGAAGCAGGCTCCCCACTGAGCAGAGAGCCCCATGTAGGGCTCTATCCTAGGACCCTGGGATCATGACCTGAGGCGAAGGCAGAGGCTTTAGCCCACCGAGCCACCCAAGCGCCCCTAGATGGATTATTTTAAAACAGCATAAAATCTGCTGTGAATATGACTGTGGTAACAAAAGTATACAGGATCTGAATTTCCAGAGATGATTAGCATGCAAATACAGTGGATATTTAAGGTGGCTGCCTACTCATGATTGATATAAATGGCCAAGAAAGCAGCGGGTCTTGTCAGGGCTGCCTAATTAGTTCACACATGCAATCGGCCTTTAGTGTGATCATTGATAAAGGTATAGAGGGGTCACAAGGCAGAATTTGCTTTTTATTTTTAAAGTAATATTTAATCTAACAAATGGCTTCAGGTGTGCTGCCAGAGTCTGCTCAGTTGAACACAAAGTGTCTTCAATTTACACAGCTTTGATTATAAGGCCATCTTCTCAGATATAATTGAGCAGAAAGTCTGCCTTGAACCTTTTGAATTACACTGTCCTGAGACTATAGCAGAGATGAACAAAGTACAGGAGCTGCAAAGTTAATGTGACTGTCATTGGGCAGCCAACTCAGGTCTAAAAATGAATCCATGTTTTCTGTTAATGGAGCCACAGCGAGGGAAAATACCTTCCTGGGTAATTTTATGAAATGAGAACATATCCCAGTAGTAAAGGCTTAGCAAGAAGTAGAGTGTCTTCGGGGCACCTGGGTGGCTCAGTGGGTTAAAGCCTCTGCCTTCGGCTCAGGTCATGATCTCAGGGTCCTGGGATCCAGCCCCACATTGGGCTCTCTGCTCAGCAGGGAGCCTGCTTCCCCCTCTCTCTCTGCCTGCCTCTCTGCCTACTTGTGATCTCTGTCTGTCAAATAAATAAATAAAATCTTAAAAAAAAAAAGAAGTAGAGTGTCTTCAAATGCAAATTTTCTGACACTTTATAGCTATAAAAATAATTACCATACCTTGGTAACTTTAACTTAGTTAAAGGTTTCATTTAGTATACAATCAACTGTAATGCAAAAGGCACATACTCTGATAAATACTATTTCCATTTTAGGACTTGCCAAGGATAGATTTTTTTCTCTTCTCTTTCTCCACACATTGGGATGTCATAAGCAATTAGATGAAATTATTTATGTGAAATGAAAGGGTAAGAGCATAAAGCAGTACTGTGCATATCAGATGCAACTGGCATCCCCAGTATGAACATGAGAGGAGCCTTGGTGATGAAGTGACTGTTCTTTGAAATTATCAAACTGTCCTGTTGTGTAAACAGTTTTATTTAATAAATGTTTTGCAACCAAAAGTGTTTCACTTTTATGTATCAATGGAAAAACTACATTTAGAATTGAGAAGCTTAAAGGAAAACTTTAAAGTATTGGCAAGTCTTTGAGTCTCTTAATATTCTGTGTCTAGCGCAGTATTGGGTAGCTGGTAAACACTGTGGAATTGAATTGGGAAAAGCCACCTTATGGCATAGGAAAAGTTTTGAGAAGCAAATTGTCAAATATGAATCATATACCATAAAACTGTTTATGCTGCTTTGTCCCAATAATTTTACTTTAGTGAACTTATGAGAAGAATCTTAAATACTAAGAATTACTATACCTAAGGGTGTTAATTGCAATGTTATTCATAATAACAGTATAATTAGGAAAAACTGTTTCTCTTTTGTTCAGTATTATGTAAAGCAAATCATGACGTATCAACTGAAAGGAACATTATACAACCAAAAAACAATACTTGTCAAAACTAGGTCGCAACGTAGAACATTCATCTAATGTAACAGAAGTGCAAACACCCTGATATAAAATTGTGCTGTAGAACTGCAATCATGTAAAAATTAAGTAACTATACATAAAAAAAAGACAGAAAACATATGAAGGTGCTACATAGACTGTGTTTGAGTGGAAGTGCAGCTTTTTCAAACCTTTTTTGCTTTTTTTAAAATAATCTATAATTTTTAGGAAAGAAACTTTTGAATTTGTACACTCAGTTGTTATGCTTAATAGCTAGTTATATTAAATTGAACTCTTCTCACTCCCCAAACTGTTTTTTATGTAAATATACTCATCATCATTAATTAGTCACAAATGGAAAACCAGTCTAGCTGAAGTACATAAATTCTAATTAGTGTAGACCTCAGTAATTAGAGATTAACAGAAGTTTACAGATCTGAGATTCTTTTAGAATAAAAAGTCCCTGACCAGTAAAACATTAGGATGTTTTATTACACAGTTAATCCTACTTTGTTTCGTAGAAATTGGCATATAAAAAATTATGGTTTTTGGTGAGCTTATTTAACTTTCTGTAAGTGATTATGCTATTTGTAATTGTAATGTTTGATATATAATGTACAAAAATAGCAAAAACAGATAAATAATTTAACACAATTATTTAAACAACAACAAACCCAAAGTTGAATTACCTAGTCAAGTATATAAAATAGACAATATGTTTGCTCCAGCAGATTAAGCTCAAAATACACAGGAATCCATGATTTGTTTCTAGTTAAAATGTTTTCATAAACGTAAACATTTATATATAAATGGCATTGAAAGGAAAGGTAAGTAAATGAAAGGTAAGTTTTATGAAAAACATAAAAAGAATTTTTATATAATCTTTTCTAGAAGATTAATGCAACCTCTAAATGCAACCACTAAAGTTAATAACTGATGGAATCAGTTATTTTGGGACTTAAAATGCAACAAATCTTTATTTTACTTACTCTGGACATTTTCAATCTAACACTTCAATTAAAATGTTAATTTTCTGAGGCTATGTCATCCTTATGTAAGAACCAAACATTATTGATTTCAAATGTCTTAAAAAGCCTGAATATGTTATAATGACAAGGTTTATTGTTAAAAAAAAAAGAAAGTGATGTTTCCTTCAACAGGTTTTAAAAAACTACAGTACTTTTCTTCAATATGCCTGTTCAGTTGCTTGCTTTAATTTTAAACTTATTTGAAGATTTGCCGTAAGAACATTCACTGCCTCATTCTTTTATGGATATAACTTTTGACTTTGTCACTATCATGAATTCTGAAGACAAAACTCACTAGCTATTTTTTAAGGAAAATCAACTCATGATTTAACTGTGAAAAAGTAAGAAATACATTTTTTGTCTGATCATAGCTTAAAACACTGGCTTCAAAAAATGTTAGCTTCAATTTTTTAATTTTATTTGTCAATTTTAAGAGATAAATGGAATGGTTTCATGGATCTACTATTGTTATTAATATTAGTAATATGAATTTGTATTCAATGTCTTATAAAAACAAAAAGGATTTATTCATCTCTATTTTGTTAACACAAATTGCACTTAAAATTATATAGCAAATAAATATTCAATAGAGTGAAGATCATTTCTGATAATCATTCAATCAATTAATCAATATAATTCAGGGCCTACCATATCCCTCTGAGGCACAGTGTTGACATTGTTCCTTTTGAATGCTCACTTCTGCAAATATATTTTGTAGATAAGCAAATTTTAAAAATAAATAATTAAATAACTTACCTTTGGTTCCTTGAACTTGGAGAAGAATCCAAAGAAGAAAAATAGCCCTTCTAGTTTCCAAATACATTCTGGCTTTTGTGCATTGGTAATTCTGGTAACAATCACAGAACAGTCCCAAATCTCATTAAAAAAAAAAAAAGACAGAAATAGGAAAAATAATTAAATATTGATGCCAACTGAGTGAGAATAACCTTCTTGGTTTACCTTTATAAGGGTGCTAATTTATGAAGAACAGGAAGCAATGTCTGTTTCTGGAATAATCTGCTTATCTTCCCCTCAGGAGTAATCTCTGCTTAAGGGCCAGCTGGAGGAACCTTTATCTCATTAACCTTCTGGAGGAGCATCTGTCAGCCTAGCACCAGGACCCTGAATGCCATTATAAACAAGTGTCCACAGGCGGAAGAAATGCTTTTTTCTTAGTAATTCACCTGTTACAGTGACATAGAGAGCCAGGGGAAGTCCTGCCAAAAGCAGAAGAAGGCTGACAGTTAGGGTCAAATATTTTCCAAAATGACATGCTCAAGGAACACCCATTGAAAGAGCTTAACTGCTACCCTGAAGTATGTAGTTTTTCACTATATATTGGTCTCCTGAGACAGCAATGCTGTCTCCATTCTCATAGAAATGCACTGCTTTGTAAATAGCTATCTTTCTGGCATTACATGCAGATAACTTTTTTGGCTCAAGTTTGATTTTAATTTCTTAAAATTTGTTTTTCATAGTGTTTAAAAGTTAGTTTGTAAAAAGTAATGGTGCTATTCCTCCATTCAAGGGAAACCACTTTTAAGTTTCTAAGCTGACTCTAGTATTTTCCTTTGTACCTCTACATAGTATGCTGCTTCCATTACTATTTTTTTGTTTTCACTTTCAGGCATTACCAAATGATAGTTCATTCCCCACTCTCCCTAAACACGTAATCATCCTTCTATCCACCTCAGAATTATTGTACTTTCCGTTTATTAAATATTCAAGTTATATTTCTGTGACTGTATACATGTTACATACAGCTGAGCCATGGAGTATTCTGTAACTACTAACATGTACTGAGCTCTTATATTGTGGTAGACACTGCTCTTAGACATTTCCATAGGTTATCCATATATTCCTTAATACAACGTTATGGGGTGTATATTATTAGGTGTATATTATTAGGGTCTGTTTTATATTTGAGGAAGCCAAGGTGTACATGGCAGAGCTAGTATATGAACCCAGAGTCTGGTTTCAGAACATATACTTTAATTGTTGCCCCCATTATGCTTTTTGCAATTGTCTCATAGTTTTCCCCTTAGATTTTTATATACAAAACAATAAATTATCCCCAGTTGTTACCCCAGATGTGTAAATTTCCTCTTCTTATGGTTAAATACTTCAAACAGCATGTCTTTCCCAGGACCTGCTCCTACTAACCCCCTCCAGTCTGTACTGTTTCTTTTCTCGCTCACAGTAGTCATCTGGGATCCTCCTTCACAGTCAGGTTGGGGATAGCTTTTACCTCTCTTGTGTTGGGTCCCGAGTTCTCTGGATTCTCTGTTGCCTTCTTTCTTAACCTAATCTCTTGTTTTAGGCGAGCATATGCTCCAGTTTATTACTGAAAGTTCACAGTATTTGAGATCTTACATGTTTAAAAGTGGCCTCCATCTGTACTCATCTTTGATTGATAGTTTGGTCAGTGCTATAGATTTAATGTCTGCATTCTAAAATTCGAATGTTGAAAACCAACCGCCCAGTGTGATGGTATGTAGAGGTGGGGCATTTGGGAGGTGACTGGGCCATGTGGGTGAAGCCCTTAGGAATGGGATTAGCTCCCTTATAATAGAGGCACTACAGAGTTCCTTTGCTCCTTGCATCCCGTTGAAGCACAGTGACAAGCCCAGGTCTGAACCAGGAAGCAGGCTTTCATCAGACACTGAATATGCCTGCATCGGGATCTTGGACTTCCCAACCTCCATAACTAAGAAATAGATTTCTGTTTTTTATAAGCTACTCAGTCTTTGGCATTCTGTTATAGTAGCCCAAATGGACTAAGGACGACTGAATATAGAATTCTAGGTTGGAAATAACATTCACTTAGAATACTGAAGACATTAATCCATTGTCTTCTAGCTTCTTGTGCTACTAAAATGTGAAGTCTCTTTTGTTCTTGGTTCTTCATATAGGATATTTCTAGAAGATCTATAAGATCTGTCTCTCTGAGAAGATCTCTCTGAGAGGGACAGAGATAGACAGGGTGAAGGAGAGGGAGAGAGTGCTTCTCTGTTGCCAGTTTAAGATTTGTCCTTATAATCTGCTACCATTCCATCCATGTTTTAGAACGTTTGGTTTTGATTTGTCCTTATAATCTGCTACCATTCCATCCATGTTTTAGAACGTAGGTTTGCTTAAACCTACATGTTCAGCCTAATAAAATCATTACAAAGTGAACACTCTAGGAATATCTAGGTAAAAATATAGAACATTAATAGCAACCTAGAAGGACCTATGGTCCCCCACTCACAAACACAAACCTTTCTTCTCCATCAAATATAGTCATTATTCTGATTTCTATGGTAATCACTTACTAGCTTTTCTTTATACCTTTAACTACCTATCTACATATCTGTAGTCAGTTATGCTTATCTTACCACTATTTATCAAAAAGATTATTTCCTCTACTGTTCTGAAGTTCCACCTTTGTCATAAATCAATAATACATGTCTGTGGGTTCTCTTTCCTATTTGTTTATTCTTGTGTCACACTATCTTAATTATCGTACCGTTTTGTTATGTGTCTTCACATCTGCAGAACAAGTTTTCCCATTTCATTTCTCTTCAAAATTGTCTTGTTTATCTTTGGTGTTTTGAATTTTTATATACATTTCAGGGTCATATTGTCAAGTTCCACAAAAGAGTTTGCTAGGATGTGTAAATAGGTGGTGGGGATTAAGGAGTGAACCTGTTGTGATGAGCACTGGGTGTTGTATGGAAGTGCTGAATCACTATATTGCACAGCTGAAGTTAATGTTACACTGTACGTTAACAAATTTAAATAAAAATTTGAAAAAAAAGAGATTACACTGGACTATAGATCAATTTGGGGAAGCTGACATCTTTACCTTACTGAATTTTCTAATTCATGAACATGATTTGTCTGTTTATTTATTAGGCTTAATTTTGTCTTATATATATTTCATTTGATTTTTTCTAAGTATTTGATATTCTTATTTTATTGTAAGAAGTATTAAATTTTATTTTCTAATTGGCTACTGCCAAGATATAAAAACATGCTTTTTGTATATTGATCTTCTGTGCATTGATCTTGAGAAATAAATGTATTAATTATAATAATTTATGTATTTGTTCTTTGCAATTTCCTATGTATACTATTGTAATCTATGAATTATGAGTTTTTCTTCTTTTCTTATTCATCCTTATACATTTTCTTCCTTTTCCTTACTTTTCTGCACTGGTTAGGACCTCTAATAAAATGTTGAATAAAATGGTGGTGGTAGGTAATCTTTTTGTCTGGTTCCAAAAGGAAAACTTCCATTTTATCATTAAGAAAGATGTTTCTATGGAACCAGAAAAGACCTCGAATAGCCAAAGGAATATTGAAAAAGGAAGCCAAAGTTGGTGGCATCACAATTCCAGACTTCAAGCTCTACTACAAAGCTATCATCATCAAGACAGTATGGTACTGGCACAAAAACAGACACATAGATCAATGGAAAAGAATAGAGAGCCCAGAAATAGACCCTCAACTCTATGGTCAAGTAATCTTCGACAAAGCAGGAAAGAATATCCAATGGAAAAAAGACAACCTCTTCAACAAATGGTGTTGGGAAAATTGGACAGCCACATGCAGAAAAATGAAGTTAGACCATTTCCTTACACCACACACGGAAATAGACTCAAAATGGATGAA
>ML102362.1:42027-85411 GCA_003697995.1 Taxidea taxus jeffersonii | reverse complement strand
TTTTTTTTTTTTTTTTTTTAAAGTAAACTCTATCCCCAACATGGAGCTCAAACTCATGAGGATGCCGAGGTCAAGAACTGCAAGCTCTACTGACGGACCAGCCAAGCATCCCCCCAAAAAGATTTTTAGATGAAGAGAACAGTTGTTGAAGGAAGCCTTCAAACCTTAGCTGCTCACGTATGGGTAGATTTGGACAAATAGTATGCCTATGCTGATTCCAACTGTGTCAGAGAAGATGTTACAAAGAAAGAAAAAACATATGGAAACTTTTGTTTAAAAAGGAAGAATAAATGTCTAAGTCTGAAAGACAGATGAAAGACCATATTAAAGAGAAAGAGAAGCAGGAAAAAACAATTTAATTAGACTGATCCATTTTTTAAAAATAAGAAAAATCATTAGGCACAGTACCAATAAAATTTCTAAACTTCTAAACAAGATGAAAACACAGAGGGAAAAGTATTTGTAGCACATGATAAAGCGTTAGGAATTACAATGTTCCAAGAGAGACAAACTAGAATAAGGCATGAATAGGCAGCTCCCAAAAAGGAAACGTAAGATATCCATTAATCTAATGAGTAAAACAGAGTTAAGGTATAAACAAGTATCATTCTCATTCCTTCAAAACCAATTTTGAAAGGATGTGAAATGAATGACATTCTCATCCACTTTTTGAGAACTTCACCAGACTTCTGAAATGCAGTTTTGCAAAATATACAAAATATAAAAGATACATGCCAAAGTTCCCATTCCTGTGTTTTATCTTGAGACAACTACAAGGCAAGTTATAGTAGGTGACACCTATGGAATTCCAAAACCAGGACATAATCAGTAACAAATGATAGTGGGATATGTATAGTATGATGCCCATGTACCAAGTGTCTTTGTGATTATCTGAACAGGTATTATTTGGAGAACTGTTCACCAAATAGCTAAGTTTCTCTTTGAATGACTGACGACCACATATGAAGCATCTCATGCAATCCTCCCAAGAATTTAGATTCTTGAGATTTCACCCCCATGGCTTTAAGTGGCAGGGCTGTTGCTGAAAACCCGTTTGACCCCCTCTGCCCACGTAAAAGGACTGCATTTTATTTACTATCAAGTAGACTAAAATTTTTAAGGCACTAAACACCTCCCACATGTAGTCATATTTAATATTTGCAGTAATTCTCTTGGCTTGATGGCAAGAATCACAAATACACAAATGCTTTTCTTTTTTTTTTAAGATTTTTCTTTATTTGACAGAGATCACAAGTAGGCAGAGAGGCAGGCAGTGAGAGAGAAGAAGGCAAGCAGGCTCCCTGCTGAGCAGAGCCCGATGTGGGGCTCGATCCCAGGACCCTGAGATCATGACCTGAGCCGAAGGCAGAGGCCCCAACCCACTGAGCCACCCCACAAATGCTTTTTAAAGTACATTCCATGCCTATTGTGGAGCCCGAAGCAGGGCTTGAACACATGACCCTGAATCAACTGAGCGGAGATGGAGTCCGGACTCAATCGAATTAACGACCCAGGCACCCCACAGATACTTCCTTTAATTAAAGAAACCTAGATATGCTTTGAAACGCCCCACCAACTATTAACTTTTTGGTCCAGAACCATCAACACCCAACATCTGCATAGCTACCGAGGGATTACAAAGGACTGTGCTGGGTGTTATGTTGTTTGACCTGTTCATGACTCTGGGAGATGTTTGCCTTATTTGTCAGTTTAATTCCTGGTTTATAATGGTGAACCACTTTTAAGACATGAACACAAACACAAGAGATTTAAAAGTCTAACACCAGGTAGGAATTGGGTAAAATACTGTAACAGACTGATTCCCATTATTTGTGAGCCTATTAATAAGGGGGGACTGAGTCAGCTTGCATACCCAGCACAGAACACACAGTACTGGGTAGGTGAATATAGAAATGCCCCAAGGAACGTAAGTCACTTGGTGTCTACACCCTCAGAGCACAGCACTCAAAAGGCTATCAATGATAGCCCATACTAGTCTCTTAAAAACAATGGACTTTGGGGCGCCTGGGTGGCTCAGTGGGTTAAGCCTCTGCTTTCAGTTCAGGTCATGATCTCAGGGTCCTGGGATGGAGCCCCACATTAGGCTCTCTGCTCAGTGGGGAGCCTGCTTCATCCTCTCTCTCTGCCTGCCTCTCTGCCTACTTGTGATCTCTGTCAAATAAATAAAATCTTAAAAAAAAAAACAAAACAATGAACTTTGCCTAACAGTGTGATTTCAAACACAACTTAGATTATTGCTTAGGATAAAACTTAAGTTGATCTCAGGTTCCTGGGATTGAGCCCCGCATCAGGCTCTCAGCTGAGTGGGGAGCCTGGTCCCCCTCTCTCTGCCTGCTTATGATCTGTCAAAGAAAAATCTTTGGGGCAAAAAAAAAAAAAACTATTAGTTTACTGTCTTACAATCTTCAACTGACCAAGACTTGCCTCCTTAAAAAAAAACAAACAAGATTTTATTTGAGAGAGCACAAGCACAAGGGGTGGGGGACTGGGGGAACAGAGAGCAGCAGCCTCCCTGCCCGGGCTGGATCCCAGGAATCAGGACCTGAGGCCAAGAGAGATGCTTAACTGAGCCATCCAGGTGCCTCTTTTTTTTATTTTTTTTTTAAGATTTTTATTTATTTATTTGACAGAGATCACAAGCAGGCAGAGAGAGAGGAGGAAGCAGGCCCCATACAGCGCAAAGAGCCCGATGTGGGGCTCGATCCCAGGACCCTGGGATCATGACCTGAGCCAAAGGCAAAGGCTCTAACCCACTGAGCCACCCAGGTGCCCCCAGGTGCCTCTTTTAAACACGGATACCCACTTACCTCATTAGGTTAAGAATATTCTGAAAAGACCCAGGTGAGAACATTTTATTTTAACCCATCCAAAGTTGCAAGGCTCAGTCACCTGAGTTCATCTCCCAGACCATTCTGGTTCCCTCTGCTCCAGATGGAACTGTGCTTGCTGTTACCTGAATTCCTTCCTCATCTTTGCCTTACCAGCGAGACTGGGATCCAATACCAGCTCTTCCTGAAGCCCTCTCCATACTACAGAGGAACTTTCTTATACATTTCTGACTAGACTATACCACTACATACACTATCTGGATGATATTTATCACAGGTCCAGCTCAGTTTTTTTTTTTAAAGATTTTATTTACTTATTTGACAGAGAGAGATCACAAGTAGGCAGAGAGAGGAGGATGCAGGCTGCCCGCTGAGCAGAGAGCCCAATGCGGGGCTTGATCCCAGGACCCCGAGATCATGACCTGAGCCGAAGGCAGAGGCTTTAACCCACTGAGCCACCCAAGCACCCCCCAGCTCAGTATTAACATTGAACATATCGAAACACTTAAGAAATGGGGCACCTGGGTAGCTCAGTCAGTTGTCTAATTTTGGCTCAATGGAGCCCTGAGTCAGGCTCTGTGCTCAGTCTGCCTGTCCCTCTCTCTCTGCCCAAGCTCTCTTTTCTCAGTAAATAAATCTTAAAAAACAAGAACAAAAGCTTAACATTTTGGTCATGACATCAAAAAAATAAGTCACGACTTCCTCATTTCTTCCAGTCCTGCCACCCCCACCCTCCACTTTAACAACCCCTCACGAAGTTATAAACTGCTCAACTAGTTAACAGTGAAGGGATGAAAAAGATAGGTGCTATCTTGTTGCTCCCTGCGTGAAATCATTCGCTTCTCACTGTGCTAACACACTCTCATATCTAAAAAGATCAATATATACGAATCAATATGTTATTCTTAGGAAAAGAAATACAAAATATGCTTCTAGTTAGACAATGATTTTATTGCTTGAGTACATAGTCAAATTTATGCGACCAGGGCAGAGGCTGTGGATGACTCGCTGAAAAGGAAAAAAGGGGGAAGAAGAGCTCATTAAAAGAGGTCCTCCATGTTCATTCAGACTCACACCTAATGGAGCTACTTCTAAACAGCTAAAAATAAACCACAAATATATAAAATGCACTCTAATGCCAAGTTCCTGAATTAGTTCATTGTGCCCATGCATAAGGAATGAAGATGCTCACTCGTCTAAGGAAGAACCAGCCAACATAAGGAAAAGACCTTCTGGTGGAAAACTGACAATGTCTGGAAATTAATTATTATAGTGAGCAATCTATGCAAACCTGAAGACAACATAAACACAGGGAGAAGAGGTATGAACTGAAACTATACCCACGATCTAGAAGCAACATAAAGGGCTTATTCATGTTTTAAAAAATCAGGGATCTGCAAACCACATCCCTTTGCTTATCTTTGGAAATAAAGTTTTAGTGGACCACGGCCATGCCCATTTGTTTACGTACTGTCTATGGCTGTATTCCTAATAATGGCAGAGTTGAAAGGGTACCTGACCACGTAGCCATGGCCTAAAACATTTACTAACAGGGTTTTTACTAGAGTTGCTACTGTATTTACTGTATGGCTAACGTGTGTTCTTACTAACAAAAAACGTTAATACTTACTATTTCCAATTGGGGGGGAGGACTCGTTTGGTCTTATAGTATCGAGCCAACCGGTGAATACGGCTCTCTATCAGAATCAGTCGGAATTTAGCATCCTTGTCCTAAAAATAGAATTCAAGAAAACCACTCAAAACATTATCAAACTTTATTTTAACAAAAGAAATGGACAGACACCATGCAGTCTAATGAAGTTACCCAATGCCCTATAACAACAGACTAGGGTTCATGTGGCTGGAATTAAGTCCACAAGGGCATTTAAGGTTTCCAGAAATCTTAACATGAATGATTTGCAACACTCTGTAATTAAAAAAAAAATAATGAAGCAATAAAACTCTGCAAATAAATACCTCAACATTTCCAACTAACTGAATATACTGCAGCTACTGGAGAAGTCACGCCCCCACAATTTCTCCTGGTACAATTTATTTCAAAGCAACTGGAGTGTGACAAGTTTGTGCTTTAAGCCTCTTTAGATAATTCACATTAGATGCCTAATACTTTACTGAAATTAAGTTCATATAAGCAATTCTATTCTCTCACCTTTCTGTTCCTCTCAAGATGCTTTCGAACAGCAACAGCTTTCTTAATCAAATGATAGAGATCCTCAGGAAGATCAGGAGCAAGTCCTTTGGACTTAAGAATTCTCAAGATTTTATTGCCTGTCACAAAACGTACTTGTGCCACACCATGGGAGTCTCTCAGAATCACACCTGAAAAAGAAGTAATATAAATCTCCCCACCAAACACACAACTGAAGCATGTGATGTAAAAGCTCTGAGATCAAGTCATTTTCCAAGATTTCCTCTGTAAAACAGGGTTACTTATCTATCACAGAAACCAACATGAGAATGCATGCAAACCTGAGACATCCAAGGTTGGTTTACCCAACACTAATTAAAACCCTTCTGGAGGAAACTGCAAATGTTGGAAGACCATCATCAGAGCAAACTTGCTGGATTATAGGCCACCAAAGAAATCAATGAGATTCCTGCTATGTATATTTCCTCAGTAATTAAAACCCAACATTTATTAAGAAATTGTATCGGACTTTTTTTTTTAGATTTTGTCAGAGAACAAGCAAGGAGAGTGGCCAGCAGGGAGCCCCGTGTGGGCCTTGATCCCAGTATCCTGATCATGACCTGAGCCGGAGGCAGACACTTAACTGACTGAGCCACCCAGGCACCCCTGTATCACACGTTCTTGTAAAAACTTTACACACGCTGGGGAACCTGGGTGGCTCAGTTGTTGGGCGTCTGCCTTTGGCTTGGGTCATGGTCCTACGGTCCTGGGGTCGGGCTCCACGTCGGGCTCCCTGCTGGGTGGGGAGCCTGGTTCTCCCTCTCCCACTCCCTCTGCTTGTGTTCCTTTTCTGTGTCTCTCTGTCAAATAGATAAAATGTTTAAAAAAAACACACAAAACTTTACACAAGTTATTTTTTAAATCTCAAAACAGCACCATCTGAATACTTGATCGTCTATTACCTACTTTCTATAGTGTGTAATACCCCTGCTAGACTATATAAGCTCCAAGAAGGAACCTATTTTGCCCTTTTCTAGACTACTGTATTCTCCCAGCCCAGACCCACACAGCAGGTGAACATCTGCTGAATGAAACCACTATGTAAGAGTGTGACAAGTACTCCTGAGTTGCCAATCCCAACTCCTCCGTTTAATAGATGAGTGATCTGGGGCGAGTTGTATAGCTGCCCAGTGCCTGTTTCCTCAACTCTAGGATGGAGAAAACTTCGCACTTGAAAGGACAGCGATCAGAACGAAATGAGGTCGGTATAGGTAAAATGTTTAGAGCCATTCAAACTAGGAGAGCACCAAGCCCACAGTAAATACCCATTAAATTTTGGAGACCATTTTAGTAATTTCCTCCTCTTCCAAATAAGAACCTGAGAGTCCAACAAATGAACACTAGGCCCCGGTCATCGGTAGTAAAGCCAGGAAAACGAGCAAAATGTTTTTAAAGCATACATGCGGCACATTTACCCCCAGCGACTTTCCCAGCAAGTTACATGCGGGTAGGCGGAAGGCGCTACATTACCCAGAAACACCCACCGATCTGCGAGGGAGTCAGGCCCTTCTTGGCCAGTTTGTAGATCTGTTCCTTCACGTCGTCAGACGTCAACTTCAGCCACTGTTTATGAAAAGAAACTGGACTTAGGACGAGAAACCAGGGATGGTACCGAAGCTCGGCTGTCCTCACCACCCTCAGCGGCGCTCCCCATCATGCACACATGGCCCCCAGCCGGCACAGAGTGTCCCGAGGGATGGAAGGCAGCCCCCTCACTCTTCCCGCCTTCTCCCGCGTCCCCGCAAGCTACTTACGGTGGGAACGCTGCGGCGGTAAGGCAGAGCCGACTGGGACAGGCCCTTCCTGGGGAGAGAAACAGTCTCCGGATGAAGTGGTGGTCAGTGCCACAACGACCTAGAAAATCATCCTCTCGACTCGCTGCCCACGCGCTCTCCATTCCCCCAACCCCGCGGCCCAGCCCTGCAACCCGCTCAGAAACCCGAGCTCACCCGGGAGCATGCATGCGACCCATGATGGCGGCGGTCGGGCAGCGAAAAAGAGAGCGAGGATAGGAACGCCGCAGGAAGCCACCCAGCACACAGGAAGTGACCTCACACACGTCCCGGTTTCTCGCGTGCAGGAGGCGGAGCTATGCTGCGTGACTCCCCGGCGGCCGCTGGCTGCCTATCCCGAAATGCACTTCAGCGCGGTACTGTAAGATTCCTCAATCGACAGGACTACACTTCCCAGCATCCATCAGGGTTCGAGGAGGATCATGGCCGGAGCGGGAAATGAAAACCTCCGCGACGGACTTTCTGGAGCTGCCTGCGCTAAAATCATGCAGGTTCGAATCCCGGCCTGGGAGGGAGTGTAGAGCTGTGGGATTGGTGGATTTGGTCCCCGTCCTAGAAAGGCCGTTAATGTACCACACCGCCGCTCTGTGAAGTTCAGGCATAGACAATCGTCCATTCATTCGCCAGCGTCAGGTCTTGTACTGGGACTAGCTATCTCAAAGTCCGTCCCTGCCTGTAATAAATTCACTGGTAAAATACCATGCTAATAAGTGCTACACTGAAATAAAGTCATGGATGTTACCGCCCAGCCACCCCTGCCTTTTCTGCCTTTTTTTTTGTTTTTTTGAGATTTTTATTTATTTGAGAGAGCACGCTCAGGAGCAGGGAGGGTGGGCACAGGGGAGGGAGGGGGCAGACTCCCCGCTGAGCAGGGAGCAGGCTTGGAGGCTCCATCCCAGGACCCTGGGATCATGACTTGAGCTGACGCTCAACCGACTGAGCCATCCTGACGCCTCCTTCCCCCCATTTCTTATTTCTAATCCTAATTTAATCTCTGGGGGAGAGATTACTGACCACAGAGAAGAACCCAGGGATTTGAACTAGGCTAGGACGGGCTCCCTACCCACTACCTACCCCTAAACCGGGTAAACTTCCACCTTCCCCTACAAGGCGCTGTAGGGCGCTTGGCTGGGTGTGGAGGCGCGTCCGGTGGATCCTCACAGAGCTGGGTGCCCCAGTGAGAGAAACTGGCCAACAGGGAAGAGTTTGGAGAACAAGATTGCAGAGGCAGAAGATGGGTGTGGAGATGAAAATGTGGAGGATGAGAAAGAAAAACACGTACTGAACTTCTGGCAGAAGGCAACTGCCACTGAAACTTTTTTTAATTTTTTTTTTTTTTTTAATTTGACAGAGAGAGAGGGAGAGAGAGCAAGCAAGCACAGGCAGAGGCAGAGGGAGAAGCAGGTTCCCTGCCGAGCAAGGAGCCCGATGTGGGACTCGATCCCAGGATGCTGGGATCATGACCTGAGCCGAAGGCAGCCGCTTAACCAACTGAGCCACCCAGGCGTCCCTGCCACTGAAACTCTTTTAAGACTGACTCTGTGCTGGTATATAGGAATGAGTTCAAAGAATGGACAAATGAAGGGGCTTGTTCAAAAGCAGCATGGCTCTGGGAAGGAGGGAGATCAAATCAGGAAACGTCGGTCAATGTTTTAAGAAACTGGTGAGACTTAGAAACTAAAGTACTTAGAAAATCCACCTCCAGTTTTTCAGCCTGTCACTGTCTGATGAGTAATTTTCTTCTAAAGCATTAGGGATTCCATTCAAATTGAGTAATCTATTCTCCTAGCAAAGATGCATTCTTACCATTAGCCAAATTTACATCTTTAGTGCAGATATGGAATAGATATCTCAAAATTAACAAGGCTCCAATTCCATGGAATTCCAATTCCTTTGGAATTCCTCCAGTTCCAAAGCCCCCTACCTAGCCACCTACTCCAAACCCCTTAATTTCAGTTAAACACTACCCATTTGCTCAAGCCACAAAAAAGAATTCAAAGAATTTTTGTCTTGTTCCCACTAAGAGTCATCCCAGCTTTACAACAAATATATCATGAATACATTTGCACTTCTGCATTCCTGCTGCTGCTGCTCCAATCCAAGCCACTATCATCCTTCATTTGGGGAACTCAGTGGTATCCCAGCTGTTCGTGCTTTCACTCATGTCTCCACCTCCAACACATGCAACCCATTCTCCACCTAGCAGTGATCTTTGGGAAAAAAAAATTTTTTTTAAGAATTTTTTTCTTTTTTTAAAGACTTTATTAGAGAGAGAGAGAGAGAGAGAGATCACAAGCAGGCAGAGAGGGGGAGGCAGGCTTCCCGCCGAGCAGAGAGCCTGATGTGGGGCTTGATCCCAGGACCATGACCTGAGCTGAAGGCAGAGGCTTTAACCCACTGAGCCACCCAGGCACCCCAAGAATTTATTTTTGAGAGAGGGATCCAGAGCTAGCATGAGCGGGAGTGAGGGGAATGTTGCAGAGGGAGGGAGAAGCAGGCTTCCCACTGAGGAGGAAGCTGGGGCAGGGCTCCATCCCAGGACCCCAAGATCATGACCTGAGCCAAAGGCAGAAAAAGCTTAACCGACTGAGCCACCCAGGCACCCCAAGCACAGTGATCTTTTAAAAACAGAAATTGATGTCCGCTTGGGTGGCTCAGTCCGTCAAGTGCGTGCCTTCCACTCTGGTCGCCATCCCAGACTCCTTGCTCAGAGGGGAGCCCGCTCCTCCCACTGCCCCTCCCCCTGCTTGTGCTCAGGAGTAAGTGTGGCTGGAGCGTTTAGAATCAAGGGTGTGGAAAGATCAGGGGTTTGGATTTTATTCTAAATGAACTGAGAACACAGGAGGGATTTACTCAGAAGAGTAATAGATTATCCAATTTATTTTTTTATCTTTTTATATTTCACCAAATGCAGGGCTCTATCCCAGGACCCTGGGATAATGACCTGAGCCCAAGACAGACGCTTAAGGACTGAGCCACCCAGGTGCCCTGCCCCTGAGTTTTAGGGTTCTTTAAATACTCTGGATACCAGGGTCTTATTAGATATGATTTGCAAGTATTCTCTCTCATCTGGTGAAATGTCTTTTTACCTAAATGGTGTCCTTTGGTGCACAAAACTTTTTAATTTTGATGAGCCAATTTATTCTATTTTTCTTTTGTTGGTTGGGCTTCTTGTGTCATCCTAACGAAACTCATCTAATCCAAGGTTACAAAGATGTACACCTATGTTTTCTTCTAAGAGTTTATTTTAGCTGTTTTTAGGTCTTTGATGTATTTTGAATCTTTGTATATGCTATTTATAGTCCTACACTTCATTCGTTTGCATGTGGTTAGCTAATTGCCCCAGCACCATTTGTTGAAAAACCTCTTTCCCCATCGATGGTGGCAGTCTGGTGTCTTTCGTGGATCATGATGCAAACAAAAACAACCAAATACAACCAAAGTTGTTGTAGAAAATAAAAACACAACAACCAAAATTAAAACCTTAATGGATGAAGGGGCGCCTGGGTGGCTCAGTGGGTTAAAGCCTCTGCCTTCAGCTCGGGTCATGATCCCGGGGTCCTGGGATCGAGCCCTGTGTCGGGCTCTCTGCTTGGCGGGGAGCCTGTTTCCCCTTCTCTCTCTGCCTGCCTCTCTGCCTACTTGTGATCTCTGTCAAATAAATAAACAAAATCTTTAAAACAAACAAACAAAAACTTAATGGATGAGTTAAACAGTTGAAGAAAGAAGTAGTTAATTGGAAAAAAAAAGTCATAATACATTATTCAGAACTGAAGAAAAATTTAATAGATTGAATCCTAATAAAATAAAGATTTTTATACCTAAGCCCATCTTAGCTAATATTGGTAGGACAAGATTAGCCCTAAGGTAGAAACTATTGACGTTATGTGATGGATTCATTCATGAAATTCATTACACTGCTGTCTAATTTTGTATATGTCTAAAATCTGCATGATAAAGCATTTCATAAGAGGATGAAATGTTTTTTTTTTCTTCTTCCCGACAGAAACCCAGCTTCTGATGGAGGTGATAAACCCCCCCAAGAAACTAGCTCTAATTGTTTAAGTTATTACTCTTTCATGGTCTTTGGGCCCTTTTACATGATCTCTTTAGGGTCAGAAAACCATAGCCTCACACTGGTATCATTCTGGAATGATGGAGGTAAGATATTAGAAGAATCTACATTTCAGGTTGCCTGGGTGCCTTAGCCGTTTAAGCACCTTCTTTTGGCTTAGGTCATGATCCCAGGGTCCTGGGATCGAGTCCTGTATTGGGCACCCTGCACAGCAGGGAGCCTGCTTCTCCCTCTTGTCTGCTGCTCCCCCTGCTTGTGCTCTCTCTCACTCTCTCTGACAAATAAATAAAATCTTAAAAAAAAAAACAACTACATTTCTCTGTTCTGTAGATAGGTATAAGACATGTTCTTATTATACTATTTAATATTTAAGTAAACCACCAAAGGCCAGGGACCATACTTACAGAAATCTGTAAATATTGCATATTGTATCATTCCAATGATAAGAAATGGTGATGGGGCTAAGTGGCAATCAAGAACCATGGTTTGAAATTCAGGAGTTTTGAACCTAATAAACTCCTGGGTGAGATACAAAGAACACATCAGTTGAGTTCATATTAAAGTTTATTAAATTTTAAAAATTTAAGTAAACTATGCGCAATGAGGGGCTTGAACTTACAACCCTAAGAACAAGAGTCGCATGCTCTACCAACTGAGCCAGCCAGGCTCCCCAAGCTCGTATCAAAGTTTAGAACCAAAAATGTTAATAAGTTGATGAAGAAAGAAATGACGGCAGAGTTCCTTTATTCCAGAAAGAGTTTAATACAATTGTAGTACAGTTATGAAGTCACATTCAATCCACTGAATATATTCAAGGTATTAATAAAAATATTATACATCTTTACTCACTACCTTAATATAATTAAAGTATTTGGTTCTTATAGATGAGACTACTTGCCATATTTGTTCATATCTGCACTGCAGCATGTAAGTAAATCCATGGATTATGGTAGTGGGGCTTTTAGTGCTTTCTGATCTGAAGTCTAAGTATCAAAACTGAATATATTTTTTTAAGATGCCACAATACTTGAATCCTAGAAAGAAGAGTCAACCAATTTAAGATATTGAAACTTTTATACAACTTTAATTTGGAAAGATGAATACTTTATCAAAGATCATACATGCCTTAACAGTTAGCTACCTATAGATTTGTATAAAGGCAGTAATAAAAATGTCAGTGAAAGTTCTACATTGGGTTCCTCAGTAGAGACAATAATAGGTTCTTGGAGTAGACCATTATTTTCAAATCCCAAAACACTGCAAGAGGAAAGAATTCTGGTGTACGACTTACATGTAGCATTATTTTTATTCACTAAAGGTAGGTATAAAACATTGTGATTATACATAAAAATTAGTGTCTTGGCCAGTTTGTTTAAACTTTTGCTTCAGATTTACTTTAATGCAAGCCTTAAAAAAAAAGTCTAAAAAAAACCGATTTAAAATCTACTTAAAGTAGTAGTGCAAAGAGGCGCCTCTGTCCCTTTTTTTTTTTTTGGTAAGGGCTGAAGATTAGCGTTTTACAAAGAAATAACTTATATTAAAATATATATAAAATATGTGTATTTTTTTAATGACCAAAGAAGGCACAAAATGAGTTAAATTAAGAAAAACATTACCACTTGTCCTGAACTCTGGTTAAACTGTACAGTATTAATCATAATATACATTTTTAGTTAAGAAATCCAGATTTCTTGTAATTGAAAAGTGACACCACATTTTCTAGCTCTATTATTTGTGCTAAAAGACATGGCTGTAACAGACTGCAAATAAGCAGTACATAATGCATCCCATTAACAATGACCTTTTACCAAGACAGGTTTGGGTTTTGTTTTTTTTTTACAGTGGCTATGTGACAATTCATGGAATGGAATTAGGTCTCAAAAGCTTAAGTGAAAATATCTAACACTTCTTTATAGCTGCAAAAGTACTTACACACTTTAAGGAAATGTTAACTGGATGTGGAAAAAGTAAATAAATGGTGGTGCTTTGACTTGCATTTTAATTAAATTATTAAATAGACAATACATTTTAACATTAAGGAAAAAAAAAAAGACATTCATATATCATACTAATGGGGTTTCCTACAAATGGACCATTAGTGTTAGGCACCAAAAATTTCAAGTTTTTTTTTTTTTTTAACCTATCTCACTGATACATCCTCAACTGTTCTATTTCCGCTCTATAGGTTTCACCACTTACATTAAACACCTGCACGATTCATAAAAATTGTTATGGGCAACTGAACTGGAGACTGTCCTTTCTCTGTTGGTATTCTTCATTGCGTATTTTACCAGTTATCTCACAGCAACTAGATTACTACAATCTCCTATTACCATTTAAAAAGTGTCTGAAATTCCACTGAGCCATGAGAATTAATATATCAACATATTTATTCAAACTAAACACAAAATTATGTGTGTAGTTGAGTAAATAATAAAAATGAATTTTATCCTTAATGGTTACTGTAGAATAATCTTAATCATGTCCCTTATGATTCTGAATCCCACTGTATTAAGTAATCATGTGAATGTATAATGTTTACAACTATAAGTAAGAGAGCTTACAAGACAAACTCTGCTATAAAAGTCTACATTAAAATTCAGCCTGGACCCTAGAATTCTTGTCCTGGGCCTCCTGTGAAGAGTCTGCCCTATTCATGGAGTTCTACCAAACAGGAATGGGTAGGTGAGTGAACAGTTTTCACTTGCTTAATGAGTAAGTGGAGTATAGATACATGGGAGGTGGATTACCAAAGTTCAATTCACACTCCTGGGAGTAAAAGTAGTATTATAATGGAATGATGGCATTTAGTATACAGTTACATTGATGAATTTCATTCAGTTAGGGGGCAACAAAAACATAAATCACGTTTCTGTTTAAGCCACATGAGAAGTAGAAATAAAATCTTTCTGTGGGAAAAACACTAGTAAATGTAGATAATTCTTTAGTAAGTTGAAAGTGAGTGAAAACTTACTAATTATCAAGTCAGGAAAAAATCAGAATGAAGTGCCAGGGAAGCATATGAAGTTAAGGCACCATTATTTACAACTTCAGTGATTGGCACTTACTCTGAAAAGGTTTTAAAGACATGAGTGATAAAAAGCAGTATTATTTTCCCCTACTTCTATAAACTACATAGTAGTTCTGAACATAACTATTATTTGTGCTTTGCTTTCGGCCCTGTGAATAGCAGCTGCATTTTCTGGTAACATCCTGCACCTTCTCTTTCCTTTGGTGTTTGTCAACACACACAGTGGTAAAGGCTGTAAAAGGTGCAAAACAGGAAAACATGCTGTGTCTGTGTAAGAAACAATGTAAAACAGATGGCTGAACTGACACCATACTGTACTATCAGACCAAACTAAAGCTATTACTCTGAAAGGATTAAATCCTTCACCAACTCAGTCTTTTTCAGGACTTACTATATATTAAGTTTAGGGTCTATAGCCTTCTATATGACTTTAAAACAGCAATGGCTTCAACTAGTTCATAAAAGTTAATTATGTGACTGTTGGTCCAACAGATGTATTGAAATGCAGTAAGTACATTTACTTCATAATTTCTCTCCAACTTTAGAAGTATTACACAAAGTTCCCAAGTGTGTGTCTGTGTCTAAGTGTTTATAACTGTTCTTGCTTTCAAAGCTCAGAAATTCACTAGCTTACAAATAGGTTGCTGCAGCAGTCAGCTGATACCACTTAACTGTCTCTTTGCTCAAGTTGAAATCTTTTAAAGGCAGGGTCACTCCACCGAGGAAAAAATTCTCCCGCAGAGACTCTGCACTGAGAACACTGAGTTGAAGTTCTCTCTGTCTTAGGGTTTCCTTGCTATATCCACTGTACACAAGCTAGAGCAAAGGCAAAAAGAAAACAGTAAGTTACAAATTTCTTGTTTACTTGGTTTCTTGGATTAAGTAAAAACAGAAGTGAGATTAGTAGTTAAGGAGACAACAATTAATGACACTGATTATGACACGTCTGGTAGAATTTGCCTCATATTTAGATGCACATTTTGTATTTTTGGAGTCTTGGATTTTATTATCATTCCTCTGAGTGTTTGACATAGAAATGCACAGAGTAGAAAATTATTATTGCCTAAACACTGACAACACGGATTTTCTGAGCTGGAGTTATGGGGAAGGGAAATGTAATTACAAGGCAGCATGCCTTGAGATGGTCTGACACCTGGGAAAGAGAACGGAAGAAAGCAAGTGGGGATAACAGCTATTTTACAAAAAATGAGGAATTAGAATTTCTTTTTTTTTAAAATATTTTATTTATTTATTTGACAGACAGAGATCACAAGTAGGCAGAGAGGCAGGCAGAGAGAGAAGGAGGGGAGCAGGCTCCCTGCTAAGCAGAGAGCCGGATGCGGGGCTCGATCTCAGAACCCCGAGATCATGACCTGAGCCGAAGGCAGAGGCTTTAACCCAATGAGCTACCCAGGCGCCCCTAGAATTTCTTTTTGTTGTCTTTTTTTGGTTAGATTTTATATGCCATAAAATAATTTCTGATTATCCATACTTCAATGCAAAGCAAATTCACCAACTACCAATACAGCTTACAGCAAATCTAGAATGCTAAAATTAGCTCTCTCACACACCACATTCAGCACTTAGAACTTTTTTTTCAGCAAGGCCTCATCCTAACTTCTGAGAAACATCTCTTTAATCTAGTCCTTCTCATTGTTTGACTAATAAAAATTAAAAACTGACCACACTTCATTTCTTGGAAGTACACTAACTAGGAAAAAACCCAATACTACTTTTTGAGAATAACACCAACTTGTCTTTACCAAACATTGTATATGCTTTTCAAGAGCTAAAAGGCTACTCTGCGGTTTTAACAAACTTATAATCTGATGAAAATCCACATTTATTTCCAGACATTTTTCTGTGGATGTGATGTTAATGTACACAAATAATGTGGTGTTTATCCTAAAAAAGTATTTGACTAAAGGTTAGCAGGTTTTAATAGATAAGTTCACAAGGTGACCATGAATAGCTCAGCAAAGTCACAGTTTTGCTCCATCCTGTTCAGCTGATGCTTTGCTTACTGCTTTTAGTGTAGAGCACTCTATCTGAAGTGGCTTGCTGACAGCCTGAAATGAATAAAGAGGATAATTTTGAAACTATATCCTATCAAACAAAGGTAAAGTTAGTGAAGATGTTTAAAAAGGATAAACAGGAAGGGCTTTTGAGAACTTCAGTTATCTGAGGGGCTGCCACAGAGGACAGAAAGACGAAATTCTGTATAGTTCCAAGCCATACAACTGAGACCCACAGGTGCAAACTACAGGCCGTGAAGATTCAGCCCAGTATTAAAAAAAATCTAAGAGTGGGCGCCTGGGTGGCTCAGTGGGTTAAAGCCTCTGCTTTCAGCTCAGGTCATGATCCCAGGGTCCTCGGATCGAGCCCCGAATCAGGCTCTCTGCTCAGCAGGGAAGCCTGCTTCCTCCTCTCTCTCTGCCTGCTTCTCTGCCTACTTGTGATCTCCGTCTGTCAAATAAATAAAAAAAAAATCATAAAAAAAAAAAATCTAAGAGCTGTAACTACCCAAAACAAAGTGGATGGACTAGAAGTATTTCAGCATAGACTGGATAACCACTTCTTGAAAATGTCGTAGAGGGAGTTCAATCACTGGAAAGGTGGCTGAAGATAACCCCTAAGAGCTTTTTAAAACCTAAGGCTCAATGATGGTTTAATTCTGCAACGTTTTGATAAGTATCACTAGATTGCTATTGATTGGATTTACTAGTACAATAAGCAGTTCTGAAACTGGTACCTAAAAATTTTAAATTTAAACTGTTTAAAATTTAAAATCTCAAAAGAACAAATCAAAGACATTTTTAGAAATGACTCTAACTTACCATCTCATTGAATGTTGGATTCCTGGTTTTTCGTGAAATTTTGGTTTTACGTTTGGATGTTTTGTGGCTATCTGGAAGTAGGTATGTTTTGACGTATGGATTTGGGTCAGCTCCATCCTCAGTAACCTATAAAGAAAAGTTTTCCCTTAATAGTAATGCTTCCTACCAAAGTATAAGTCTTCTCTATAATCATTATCTGTAATCACTCACAAGGTCTTTGATGTGCATCACCATGACGAAAAGAGTACCATTTCGGTAAGAGATAGATAATTTCACTGCTCCTCCAATTTGGCCTGGAGTAGGACTGAATGGACCTGCATCTGAAAATAAAAGTACAATCATCTTTATTTTATCTTGCTTATAGTGGTACAAACTACGACAAAAAATTTTTGCTTTAATTCCAGGATCATCCTATGTGGGGAAAGGAAAAGGTAAATAACCTAGTAGGCCACTGATTTGTAGTTCTTTAATAATCACATTCTATTAGGAAAATTAGGTTTATCCAGAAATTGATGGGCTTAGAAGGACTATCCTCCTCTCATTCTCATTGGAGTATAGCCAGTAACCCCACTGTCACTCTACCACATTCACTGAGAAATTATTAACTTGCAAGTCATAGGGAAGCCATCAATTATCAATAAAGAGAAAAAAATAATCTCACCTGCAGACCTAGCTATTCCTTCAGCTTTTTCATCACGAAGTAAAGGATGGAAAAAAGTACAAACAAGATCACACTAAGAAGAGAAAAAAAAAAGTATTAATTTAAATATCATGTAGCACCAAGAATAGAATGTTCTTTTTCAATTAGGACAGTTACCTCTGCTACATCCGTTGAAGCACTCATCAAACTCTGTAAATAACTGTTTAACTCAATTTTCCTTTTGGCTGCTACATCTTTTATATGTGTTCTTCCTAGAACCATCCTATTAGGAAAGCTATAAAAAGAAAATACAAGTGGGATTTAAATTATTTCACTTGGAAGTATTTATAGAATTAAGCACAATACTTATTTAGAAATATGTATTTTTAAAATATATATACTTAAATACAAAGTGGAATCTTAATCTTCTAGAAAGTAAGTTTCTGTAATTTCTTTTCAAGTACTGGAAATGAAATAGTTCAAGTACTTATTAGCCTTTTATAAACCTTGGTACAAGAGACACTATTTTGCTATTTATTACTTATTTTCTACTGTTTTTTTCTAAAGATTAATCTGTTTACAAATATTTTATGCATATCTTATCCTCCAAAATCATTACTCAATCAGCCACAGTTCCTGATGATATCAGTCCCATACCCTGTCAACACTTTGTCCACAAGTGACATAGGGCCCAAGTCAAGAATAATCTTAACTTTGCTTATTTTGCTAGCAATGAAAAATGATACTGCATGTGGAAATAAACTGATACCCACACTTTGTTGACTCTTCATTTCTGAAATCTAGTCTAAGAAGAGTATGAGCAGCCCGACACCAGAAATCTATTGGTCATTAGCTACATTAAAAATGAGGGTTTTAAAAGGGTTAATAGAGGGACGCCTGGGTGGCTCAGTTGGTTAAGCGGCTGCCTTCGGCTCAGGTCATGATCCCAGCGTCCTGGGATCGAGTCCCACATCGGGCTCCTTGCTCGGCAGGGAGCCTGCTTCTCCCTCTGCCTCTGCTTGCCACTCTGTCTGCCTGTGCTCGCTCTAACAAATAAATAAAAAAAATAATAATAAAATCTTAAAAAAAAAAAAAAAGGTTAACAGAAAACTAAGTACTAAGATTTTGACCAACAATCTCATTGCCTCAGGCTTAATTCTTTTTTAGAGGTGCTCGGTATGGCCATAATTATTTCTGCAGTGATTTAAAATCCGATTTTGCTAAAACCAAGATTCCAAGTTATTATGTTATGTTGCAAACTATGGTAGAGACAAAAATTAAAAGATTCCACAATAGGAGCGCTTGGGTGGCTCAGTCGGCTAAACATCTACCTTCGGCTCAGGTCATGATCCCAGGGTCCTGGGATCAGAGTCCCACATCAGGCTCCCTGCCTGCTTCTCCCTCTCCCCCACCTCTCCACTCCCCCATCCCCTACTTATGCTCTCTCTCTCTAATAAATAAAAATTTAAAAATAAATAGATAGATGAATAAATAAATAAACAAAAGAGTCTAAGTTCCTTGACCTCACTGTAAAGGTAGCTGCAGTAATGATTTACCTAACCCCGTATGACTTAAAACAAAAAAAAAAGGAAAAGAAAAGAAAGAAAAGCTTCAACTGAAATTAGAAAACTAGAAAATCCCCAACTTTAAGTTTAGGATCCCATTTATTCACTGTTTATTCACTCAGCAGGATCTTACACTTCCTTGTCAATGGATAGTACTATTACAGGTCCTTGGGATACAGAGGAAAGTAAGTCACATATGGCCCGTTGTTATCTTACTAAATGTTTACACGAAGCTTTTGAGTGACACATGGTAAGAAATTGTTTTCTATAAAAAAGGATTAATGTACAAAAATGGGAACATACCCTGGTAACTTCCAAAGTGGAAAAATAATACTGAGCTTATTGTGAAGTTCCTGAAATTCATCGAAAGTCCGGAACACAAATGATGGCTCTAACTGTCCTTCCCTCAAAATTCGGACTACATAAATCTGAAAAGAAACCACACCCCAAACAGATTAAGACAAACGAAACAAAACAAAAAACCTTTCCTGACAGAAAATTTACAGCTTGGTCAAGTGCTTTTAACTTAGTAATACATATGTCACTGAGAGGAAAGAGTATACATAAAAGTCATTGTATTTATAGACATCTAACTAAATCTAAGAGTGATATTAACCACTGTAAGATATATAAACAAGAACTGGAAAGTGAAAGTCATTTACTTCCAGGATTATATATAATAAATGTACTTCCTGAAATTTATAAATTTAGGATATTTCCAATGAACACATTGAGAAAGGCAAAATTTATGGTGGCAGGAAAATGAGAAAAGACTTGTCTAACTGGATATTTAAAGTATTATAAAGTTAGAGTACTTTACAGAATAAAATACTAGTGTAGAAAAAAAACCTGTATTTCTATAGAAGACCAGAAATAAATTCAGGGATATATATAAATTTAGTACACTTAAAATATTCTAACATTATAATATCTGTAACATAAAGTAATATACTCTTATAAATCATTGGGGGAAAGAATGGAATATTCAATGAAATGGTGTTAGGATAAAATACTAAACTTACAAAAATTTACTAACAATAAAATAGGTGAAAATTAATAAGGTTGCTTCTTAAAATATCAGTTTGTCAAGGATTTAAAGACTGCTGCTGGGTGCCTGGGTGGCTGAGTTGGTTAAGCAACTATCTTCAGATCATGAACTTGGAGTTCCAGGATTGAGTACGGCATCTGGCTCCCTGCTCAGTGGGAAGTCTGCTTCTCCCTCTGACCCTCCCCTTCTCATGCTCTCTCTCATTCTCTTTCAAATAAATAAATACAATCTTAAAAAAAAGAGAGAGAGAGACTGCTGCAAAGTATTTTCCAATAAAAATATGAGCACAGGGGCGCCTAGGTGGCTCAGTGGGTTAGAGCCTCTGCCTTTGGCTCAGGTCGTGATCTCAGGGTCCTGGGATCAAGCCCCGCATCGGGCTACCTGCTCAGCAGGGAGCCTGCTTCCCCCTATCCCCCTCTCTCTACCTGACTCTCTGCCTACCTGTGATCTCTCTCTGTCAAATAAATAAATAAAATCTTTAAAAAAAAAAAATGAGCACAATGATAATGCTATTCATGGGGTGGTAGAAAGTATATTGAAGATCTTGCTTTTGTTCAAACTTGAATTTTATATATGTGTGTGTGTTTAATAATACTTCATCCCTAGAAAGTGGAATGAGAACTGAAGATTTTATGTATTTTTACATAGGTGGATTTTGTTACAGTGAGCAAGCTTTACCTTAAAATTAAGAACAAAATGAAGAAAGGAGAAAAAGCAAAATAATATCACCTCTTAAGTCTTGTCTCTGGAAGGAAGAATACTGTTTGTCCCCCATAGTTTGGGAGCAAATTTACCAATAAATAAATACCAAAAAACAATTAGGGATTCCTCAAATATTTATTTTTGGACCATTCATGGAGGAAAGAAGTATGAAAAGAAAAACATGCATGCATGCATGAGTCTCTGCAAATACCAAAACCAAACTTACATAATGTTTATCTGGGTTGTATTTCTTATGATAAGTGAAAACAGAGACTTCCTTGATTCGACCATCTTGTCTAAATGAGTATGTTTTGGGTGAAAATGAAAGGATGGGCTCATCATTGGAAGGAAGACCAGAAAAACGCAACTGAGCAAGATTGTGAATGAAGAAGTTAAACTTTGTGGCAATGCTTCCCAAACTTGATTCAATAAGCCTACAAAAAATCAGAAAATATATTAATAGTAAATATTCATGAGAAAACATGTTCAGTTCTTTGAACATAATAAAGGATGAAGACATTTTCATACCTTTTAAAAAAAAAGTTAAGATTTTAGTTTTAAACTCTTCACCCAATGTGGGGCTCAAATTTACAACCCTGAGATCAAGAATCACACACTCCATCAAGTGAGCCAGCCAGGAGCCCATTAAATTCTTTTTTGTTTAATCTATCTACCTGTCTATCAACCAAGATATGTAAATCTTCTTTTAAAGTAAGCTCTAGGCCCTTGGGGCTCCTGGCTGGCTCAGTTGGTAAAGTACTGACTCTTGAAGTTCAGCTCATGATCTCAGGGTTTTAAGACTGAGCCCTACCTTGGGCTGCATGGAGCCTCCTTAAACTTCTCTCTCTCCGCCTCTCCCTCTGGCCCTCCCCTAACCCATAAGTAAACTCTAGGCCCAACATGGAGCTTGAACTCATGATCCTGATATCAAGAGTCACATGCTCTACTGACTGAGCCAGTCAGACGCCCCCATTTTCATTCCTTTTAAAATATTAAGCATATTCTCACTTTGCCAAGATTTTCCTTTGTTCTTCAGGCCAAAAACCTATTAAAAGATAGTCCATCCCAACAAAACATTTTAGCACAAAAAAGTCTATATTCCATCCCATCCCACTGTCTCCCAAGAAATGATGCTTATTTCTTGTGGGATCTAACATTAACTAAAAAACTATTAGGGATAGAAGATGATTGGTCTAATGCCAAAAAAGGTGATCATTATTTAATTCCCTTTAAATAAATAGGGAAGTTGACAATACGTATAGAAGAAAGCATTGAAAGTAATCCAGGGGCGCCTGGGTGACTCAGTCGTTAAGCATCTGCCTTTGGTCAGGTCATGATCCCAGGTCCTGGGATTGAGCCCCACATTGGGCTCCCTGCTCAGCAGGAAGCCTGCTTCTCCCTCTCCTTCTGCTTATGTTCCTTCTCTCGCTGTATCTCTCTCTGTCAAATAAGTAAAATCTTGGGGGAAAAAATTAATCAAAATTTAATAAAATCTTTTCTATCAAATAGTAGTAGAATCTGGTAACAAACTTCTTCAAATAATCGTAATTTCCCTCAGTTGGAAAAAGAAGTTTTGACAGAATAGGGAGTTTGGTGGTAACAAATCTGGAAAGCAGGCTTGAATAAAACATTTTAGGCATGCAAAAGAAATGTTTCAGAAGCAGGATAAAGAAATCCAGAAAGAGCAAAGAGGTTCAAAAAGAATAGTCTAGAACTTCATGAAAAGGTTCTTGCTTTGCTATGGACTGAATATTTGTATCCTCCAAAATTCCTATGTTGAGCCCCAACCCCATAGGGCCTTTATGGAGTCAGTAATCAGTATTAGGTGAGGTCTTAAAGATAAAACTGATCCAAAAGAATTAGTGTTCTTGGGACGCCTGGGTGGCTCAGTTGGTAAAGCGGCTGCCTTCGGCTCAGGTCATGATCCCAGCGTCCTGGGATAGAGTCCCACATCGGGCTCCTTGCTCGGCGGGGAGCCTGCTTCTCCCTCTGCCTGCCTCTCTGTCTGCCTGTGCTTGTGCTCTCTCTCTCTAACTAATAAATAAATAAAAGCTTAAAAAAAATTTAAAAAGAAAAAAGAATTAGTGTTCTTACAAGAAGAGACAAGAAAGCTTATGCTTTCTTGCTCTTTATCTCCTCCTTTCCTGTGAGGAAACACAAGAAGGCAGTAGTTCACCAGAAAGTGAATAAGCTGGCACCTTAATTCTAGGACTTCCCAGCCTCTAGAAGTAAGAGAAAATAAGTGTCTATTGTTTAAGCCATGTCATCTATGATTACTTTGTTATGGCAGCTCAAGCAGACCAATACATGCCTGCTTTATAGTTTTGCCCAGAGAAGCCAGTGAATCTCTTTTGAAAAACAAAACAAAACCCATCAATGATCAGGATTAGTTTGGAAGGCTATACAAAAGTCAGCTTCCTTCAATTCAATTCAGCCCAGACTCTTGAGACTAGAGGAGTCCAGTCCAGTTTTCCATCTCTTTTCCACTGAGAGGAAGAAGGCAAGAGAAAAGAGAAAAAAGAACATGAGCTCATGGGTCCCTCCCTTCTGTGGCATAATAATGAGGTGGTATTACTAGATAGTGACCAACCTGGTCACCAGACTTTTAGAACATACTTGCCAGGAAGATCTGTTTTTAAAGCAAAAATGACAAATTCAAATGCCAATAATTTATATATGTATTTTAAGTACTACATCATATAGTAACATTTACTATAACAGTGTTCCAGTGTTTGCAGTTTTAATTATTTATGGTATCCATGAAAATGGTTATGGCAAAATCCTGAAAAACAGATTAGTACAGGTATCATTTTAAGGGAACAAAACAAAACACACACACAAAAAACCTTGTACTTGGCACCACAGAAAATATGCTTTGCAGAAATAGGTTGTAAATAGGATGTTTATAATCCAAGTCATATACTAAATAAAACCTGAGTCATTTTGAAAAATAAATTTTAAGTGTTACTGCAAATCCTTTAAATTTATTCAATAAATAAACTTCATAAAATATACTTTTGACAAACCTATTTGCTAATACTGTGAATCATAATTATTTCATAAAAATCAGATTCTGATATATAGCATTTGTTTAAACTAAGGAAAACAAATCAAAGCTCTCTGTGCCTTCTCTAACATTTAAATATGCCTTACCTAGTAAAGAAAATTGTAGCTTCTGCATCTGTAGTTTGTGGCTGAAGTGCATCTCTAACATATTTCAAGTCTTGAATACTTGTAAGTTCTGGTAACCCTGAAGGAATCATCTACAGAAAGGGAAAAAGAGTTTGTGAGTTACTTTTTAAATTCTGTTCCCCACCCATCCCTTAAAAGCTGGCCAAATAATTAGAACTAAAGCAAACAAAACAATCATAGTTTTGAGGAATTTATATTAGTCTTATAGGCACCTAAGTGATTCAGTTATAAATGAGAAAAACTGAGGTCAAGTGAGTCAATTGTTGGAAGTCACAAAGCCAGTTTATGGAATAAAATGTGAAATCCAGACCTTTTGTCTAGTCCTCTTTTTTTTTTTTTTTTAAATCAGGTTCAGTCACAATACTCATAGCAGAGGTTTAACTTAATACACACCCAGAAAAGTACAGAAATCTGAACATACCCAAATTAAGACACAAAATATGTTCCAGCATCCCAGATGGCTCTCAGGGTCCCTTTCAGTCAGTTACTTTTACTCCTCACCTCCAGGGTAGATGTGACTTACGTTTTGTATTTTATATAAATGATGTCTAGCAATTTTTGAATATCTTGGTAACAATATTTCTGACATTTGAAACTACGGTAAATTTTATTCCAAAATATCCTTCTTTAGCTATTGAAACAGAGCATTAATGTAAATTAATTAAGGGCTTATAAAAGAACACAGTTACCAGTGAAAGAAGGTTAAGAAAGAGGTTTGTCTGCTTTCTTATTAAGTTGTAGGCTTGACAGCAGAGGTCCACAAACAACTGGAAACGAATGGTAGGCTTTTCACCTCCATTAATGACATATGCCATATCAGAGGTAAGCACAAAAGGAGCCCGATCCCTATTTAAAAAGAAAGTACACAACACAAAGTAATATTTATAGAAGATATTCAAATAGTGCTTTTGTTACCACATGGTTATTGAACTAAGCTATCTGAGCCAGAGCAATTTCCAACTGGGAAATTAAGAATCAGGCAGGTTTGAATCTGCATTAAAACTTATAAATTTGCATTTTTCAGAAAAACCATCATATAATCAATCTCATTATTTAGATAGAACACATATATGAATTTTTTCCAAGATGATATTTACATACAGAGAAAAAAACTTGGCACTCATTGCCATCATACAAATGGGAACATTCCTAACAAGTACCACTAAGTAGTTAAATACACCTTAATTCATTCCAACAAATGTTACTAAACACACAAACACACACAGGGAGAGAGACAGACTCATTCTTATCTACTACATGGTCAAGTCATTTGTTAGGGTCTTTTTTTAATCCCTAGTCATACTCAATGAGAGCTACAAGACAACAACAAGAAAAGAGGCAAGTTTGGGGACATTAATTTGTGGAAAAGTGCCTTTCTTTATTTTAAAATAAGTTGTGTCCAGGGACGCCTGGTGGCTCAGTTGGTTGGGCGGCTGCCTTCGGCTCAGGTCATGATCCCAGCGTCCTGGGATCGAGTCCCACATCGGGCTCCTTGCTTGGCAGGGAGCCTGCTTCTCCCTCTGCCTCTGCCTGCCACTCTGTCTGCCTGTGCTCACTCTCTCTCTAACAAATAAATAAATAAAATCTTTAAAAATAAATAAATAAAATAAAATAAGTTGTGTCCAGGTGGCTCAGTCAGTTAAAGAGTCTGCCCTTGGCTTGGGTCATGATCCCAGGGTCCTGGGATTGAGCCCTGCATCGAGCTCCCTGCTCGGCATAGAATCTGCTTCTCTCTCTCTCCCTGCTGCTCCCCAGCTCTACCCTGCTTGTGGTCTCTGTCAAATAAATAAATAAAATCTGTAAAATAAAATAAGTTGTATTTACTAATTAAAATCAATGTTTCGCTAAATGTGTCAAAAGAAAGGTTCCTCAAAATATACACAGATATCAATCTTGAATAAAATTCTGATCCTATCAAAATGAAAACATTTTGATTACTTGAAATGACAGAACTTGAAGTCATTTTAGCATTACTTGAAATGACAGAAGTCATTTGAAGTCAACAACCTCTTGAATTAATCTAAGAAAGCAAACCAACAGCTTCAGTTTTCCTGGGAAGAAAAACGTGGACAGAGAAGGAATACTTAAGATTATAAAGAGTTTGACATTAAAACCATCAAAAACTTAACCTTTAAGTAAAATTATTGAAACTCTTCCAGATATACATACACATGTGGACGGACAGATTATTTTATTAATACCATTTGAAAAGTTATCCACAATGTGGAAATCTGCTTCAGAATTACCTGGAGTACTTGTTTTTGTTTTTTTAAGGTAGGCTCCACCCAAAGTGGGGCTGAACTCACAACCCTGAGACCAAGAGTTGCAAGCCCTACTGATTGAGCCAGCCAGGCACCCCTCAGGGTACTTGATTAAAAAAAAAAAAGCAGGGACGCCTGGGTGGCTCAGTGGGTTAAGCCGCTGCCTTCGGCTCGGGTCATGATCCCAGGGTCCTGGGATCGAGTCCCATATCGGGCTTTCTGCTCGGCAAGGAGCCTGCTTCTCCCCTCCCCTCTCTGCCTGCCTCTCTGCCTACTTGTGTGATCTCTGTCTGTCAAATAAATAAATAAAATTAAAAAAAAAAAAAAAAGCATCCTGCTTTTCTTCAGCAACAGTAACAATGTGAGTACCTTTTGAAGCTACCAAACATTTGTGCATGGCCCAAAAACTTTCCAAAGTCAATGTGAAACATGTGTCCTGTGCTTCGAAGCATTATATTATCATTGTGTCGATCACAGATGCCTAGGACATAGGTGGCTACACAGCATCCAGCACAAGAATAGATAAAATTTTCTGAAGCCTATAATAAAGATATAGAATTATTTTAGAAAAAAATTATTTTTAAAGGAGGTAGATTATAAAGATTCAAGTAATTCATCACCCTTTGAAAACACTATCGTGATTCACTTTTTCAACACGTTATAAAATAGGTTATGATAACAAAAGTCAGCTTTGTCATATTTCAAAAACAAAAACACCCTACTAAAGGTGGTTACTGCCCTATCTCTCTATCTATTGTCCTTTAACAGGCAGAGAAACTGCCAGTCCCTACTTGGGGTACGTGCTGCCTTTAAACATCTTTTAAGAATCATCTTTGTGGAACTCTGCTCCTCACAGGCTCTACTGTTTAGTACAAGTGGTGGTAACACCGTGACAAAGATTAATCTGAATAAAAGAATATTTTTCCCTTTTTTGGCTTATAGGGAGGGCATGTATGAAGAAAGTCAGCTTGTATCTTTAAACATACAATAATATAATTAATATGTTTTGTTGACTCCTTATGTCATCTGTCAGTTTTTCAAAGCTGGAGATCTTTCACTTAATGCCCTGGGGATTAAATTACTAACAAAGTATCATGCAGATGGATGCAGCAAGATGTATATAATGAGTCCTTTTACCTAACAGTTTATCCTCAGGGAACTAAATTTCTGAATAGCACAGTCATATGGCTCTACATGTCCATGTGGTTATTTCATAACTCCCCAGAAATCATAACTGATGATGGTAAAGAGCCAAGGTTTACACAGCACTTATCACAAACCAGTCAGTCACTACACTACTCTTCCTACACACAAACACACACCCACACTATATGACATAGGTATGATTATGATTGTCATTTTACGTATGAGGGAAACTAAAACAAAGAAGTTCTTTGCCCAAGATCACATAATTGCTAAGTGGCAGACCCAAGGTTCACCCCAAGCAGTGTGACTCCTCTATGTATAGTATATTAAGAGTCAAATGCATAAAAGGCACTCAATGTATGTTACTTGACAATTATTTTGTGTCAAACCACTTCCCCAGAACCACAGAAGAGCCAACATTACTATAAAATATCAGCTTCTGTTGCACTGCTTTCCCCACACCACAAGAAAAGAAGTGATCTTAAACAGCCAAATTCCTCTGCCTTCTTAGGTCAACAAATATAATTTGTATTTATCTGTAAATGTGGTACATTAATGACCTGACATAAAGGAGGCAGGCAAATGACATTAAAACTGAAATCTCCTTACATTGCCATCGAAAGTGTTCTTGAGGGTGCCTGGGTGGCTCAGTGGGTTAATAAGCCTCTGCCTTCGACTCACGTCATGATCTCAGGGCCCTGGGATCGAGTCCCACATCAGGCTCTCTGCTCAGCAGGGAGCCTGCTTCCTCCTTTCTCTCTCTCTGGCTGTCTCTCTGCCTACTTGTGATCTGTCAAATGAATGAATGAATGAATGAATGAATAAATAAAGTTTTCTTGAGTCTTTCTTAGGCAGTTTAGGATCACTAGAGGCCTTATGTCCTAAGAAATTTCCCTTCCCCCCCATTTTTTTTTTTTCTTAAGTAAACTCTACTTCCCCCAGCCCTCACCAACATGGGGCTTGAAATCACAACCCTAAGGTCATGGGGCACCTGTCTGGTTCAGCCGGTTAAGTGTCCAACTCCTGGTTTGAGCTTAGGTCATGATCTCAAGGGTGGTGGGACTGAGCCCTGCATTCAGTTCCATGAAGTGGAACAAAAAATTGGTACCTCTAATAGTAACAGCTATCAACTACAGAACTTACTCTGTGTAGGGCTTTCTTTATAAACTCATCTAACTCTCAATAGCCTTGTAGTGCTATTATTTTTTACAGCCATACATATTACATATTACAGCCAGGTAATATGTACTATATTACCAAAAAAAAAAAAAAAGTACTGTAATACCATGACGTATACTATTTCATATCCCAGGTTACTGAAGCACAGAAGAGGTTAATAATTTGCCCAAGGCTCAATACCTGATGACCTGGAAAGTCAGAGTCTGGCCCATAATTTTCCTCTCAACTGCACACTTACACATATGGAGCCACTCTTACTCATTTTCATAACTTGCCCTAAGATCTTTGTGAAATGTGAACATTCTGGGTCATAAAATTATCTGTTTTGCTGGCCTCTAAATGCATGCTTGGAATGTTCTGGGGGTAATTTAGCATTGGTTTCACTCAGATTCTTACCATTAGATGCACTGTTGATATATAAACATATGTATATGTAACTTTCTTTTTTTTAAACTTAGAGAAAGACACTGCTTTCACAACTTGGACTACATGGCCACCAGAGCTGGAAAATGAAAAGCCCTTATAACCTATGTTATACATTTGTGATAAGGTTATCTGGAATAAGGAGACTTGCCATTCACCTTTTCATATTCCTCTTCAGAAGGATTGTATTTCCTCAACCACTCTGCAAGTGGTTTATCTTTAAAGGATCCAGTCACACCATATTCCACTTGGATTTTCCTGAGGGTATCTGAAGCAGGAACTAGCTCCACCATACCTTTAACAACAAAACATTAAGCTATGCAAAAATATATCCCCAAAAGCCTTTAAAAAATTTATAGCTTTCAATCTTTGACATAAGATATCAGTTAGAATTATTTTTTAAAAATCAAGTCTGGGAGCCCATGCTAAAAAATCTGAACAAGCAAAACAATTTCTTATTTTCAGAAGTATCCAAAATATAACAGTTGAATTTGAATTTGAGGCTCCATAATCTGTACAACCGTGTGCTATACCCTCCACCAAAAATAATAATTTTAATTACTAATTAGATGATATTGACCTAGTTAATAAAGTTATTTAGTTAATAAACTTATTCTGATCATGTATTTGGGCAAGGATGGAGTGTTTCAGAGTACACTAAGCCCTTTCAAAGGGAAGAATAGATTAAGATTGTCCTTATGACATGTTTAAGTCTTAAGTATGTGTTTTGTCTTCCTAAATGAAATGTAAATGCTTGGCTGGGCAAATCATTTTTTATTTTCTCACTTTTAAAACAATATCAAATAAATTATGGCACATCTACGTAAGGGAATACAATGATGTAGATCTTTATGTGCTTATACTAAAAAATATGTTTTAAATACAAAATCCAGATAGAGGGGCGCCATGGCTTAGTGGGTTAAGCCTCTGCCTTTGGCTCAGGTAATGATCTCAGGGTCCTGGGATCGAGCCCTGCCATTGGGTTCTCTGCTCAGTGGGGAGCCCACTTTCCCCTCTCTCTCTGCCTGTGTCTATGCCTACTTGTGATCTCTGTCAAATAAATAAAATCTTAAAAAAAAAAAAATCCAGATAGAGAACTGTCCTTTTGCGCTTAAAAGAAAGACTGGGGCACCTGGGTGGCTTAGTCGGTTAAGTGTCTGCTTTTGGCTCAGGTCATGATCTTGGGGTCCTAAAACTGAACTCAGCAGGGAGCCTGCTTCTCCCTCTGCCCCTTGGCCCCTACCGCCCCCACCCCCGCCACTGGTGCTCTCTTGCAAATAAATAAATTCTATTACCTGCTATATTTACTATACGCATGTATTATTCCTATAATTAAAAAATTAGTTTTACTGGGGCACCTGGGTGGCTCAATTGGTTAAGCAGCTGCCTTCGGCTCAAGTCATGATCCCAGGGTCCTGGGATCAAACCCCGCATCGGTCTTCCTGTTCAGTGGAGAGCCTGCTTCTCCCTTTCCTGCTACCTGCCTCTCTGCCTACTTGTGCTCTCTCTCTATCTCACTGTCAAAAAATAAATAAGTAAAATCTTCTTTTAAAAAAACTAGTTTTATGTATTTTCAAAATCAAGGAGATGCACTGGTGTCAAAAGATATGGACACAGAGACCTGCTTCAGACAAAGGACTGGAAAAAACCAAGTTGGCCAAAGCCTTCAGACTATCCCAAAAGTAGTGTATCAACTAGTTAATAATACACACTGACATACTTTTTCAATGAGTTCCTGCACCTTGATTCTATGACTATGTTTGATCAAATTTTAATATACATATAAATTTCTAATTTCATAATCATATATACATACATATAAATCACTATGTGCTAAAACAGTGGACCAAAGTTCATAAAATATACAATGTACTACTCGCTATATAAGATATGGTCCCTACCCTGAGATAACTTAAAATCAAGCATCCAGAGTGGGGGGGTGAGATACACCAGTAAACATCTCATGAATATTTAAAGACAACTGTTGAGTCTGAAAAAGTGAGGGATTACTAGAAACACTGAAATACTAGTAAAAACTTCACAGAGGATATGGATGTGATTTCATTTGGAAAATAAAGGTCCTTGTGAGATAACACAAATGAAAAGCTCAGACCAGGGTAAGACACAAAGTAAGTACTCAATGATCAGTTAGAAACAACATAAAAAACAAGAGGAATCTGATTGCCTCTAAAGTTACATGGAATTCCTTAAGAAGAAAGAGGAAGTGCAACTATATGAAGTAAGTGTGGTAACAAGAAAGGCAACTTAATGAAATGGTAGGCTCTCATTGAGGAATCTTAGTAAAACTATTTCCATTTACAACTTATGAAAAACAATTTTTTTTAACCAGCAAGAATTCTTAATTTTTATTTATTTTAGAAGGAGAGAGCAAGAGACTGCATGCAAGTGAGTAGGGAGAGGGGCAGAGAGAGAGAATGTTCAAGCAGACTCCCTGTTGAGTGCAGAGCCTGATGTGGGGCTCCATCCTGCAACTCTTGAGATCATGACCTGAGCTGAAACCAAGAGTCAAAGGCCCAACCAACTGAGCCATCAGGGTACCCCCAACCAGCAAGAATTCTTAAATTGACCTGATTTCCTTTTTGACAAGATAAAGTTTGTAGGGATGCCTGGGCGGCTCTGTCGTTAAGCGTCTGCCTTCAGCTCAGGTCATGATCCCAGGGTCCTGGGATTGAGGCCCAGGATCAGGTTCCCTGCTCCGCGGGTAGCCTGCCTCTCCCTCTCCCACTCCCTCTTCTGTATTCCCTCTCTCGCTGTGTCTCTCTCTGTCAAATAAATAAATAAAGCTTGTACATCCTAAACTGAGAAAGTAAAGTGATAAGGCTCTCATACTGTCCTAATGGATAAAATGGAGAAATGTGGAACAGTTGATAACACAATGAAGTAGACAAGTACCCAAGTAAAATACAATACCTAAAGATTTTTTTTTTTAAAGATTTTATTTATTTATTTATTTGACAGAGAGAGAGAGAGAGAGAGAGAGAGAGAGACTAAGCACAGTAAGGGGGAGCAGCATCAGGAATAGGAGAAGCAGGCTCCCCACTGAGCAGGAAGCCTGATGTAGGACTTGATCCCAGGAGTGTGGGATCATGACCTGAGCTAAAGGCAGATGCTTAACCAACTGAGCTACACAAGTACCCCACAGTACCTAAAGATTTAGCAATCATCTCACAGGAAATCTCTTGTCTCTAGTGATATGACACATGGGTTGGTCCTTGGTCCTCTCTTGGTAAACACTTTTTTCAATGACTTAGCAGAAGCTACAGAATATATATTCTTCAAATCAGTTCATGACAGAAATTAAGAGGTTCAACGACAGATAACAAAACTCAGATTTTAAAAAGAATTCAAGAGGCTGAAAAGTAATGGATCAATAATAAGAAAGTAAGGTACTATACTTGGGTCTAAGATACAAAATGTACAAGTACAGAATGGCCAAAACATGATTAAGCAGGAGCTAGCTAGTATGATGGTTTTATTTGTGAATAAGTTCTGCATGTGCAACACTTTGCCTATTTTGCATTCTACAAAACTCAGGTGCCATTCTCAGAGACTGGGTCACTTGAACTTTTACAATGGGAATAATCAGGTAATAAGTCATATATGACAAATGGCTGAAGAATATGGAACTCAGGATCTGAGGCCACAATATTCATCATCACAAAGACTTATTATATGACAGTCTATAAAGAGAATTGGAACTGATGGGTAGAAGACATTAGGAGTCAGTTCCCATTCGTTAGAATGTAAGAAAATACTCTAGAGCCATCAGTTATCCAGGATAGAACAGACTACATTGAAATGCAGTAAATTTCCTTCAGTATAGGCATTTAAGCATAAAGTGAATGGCAAATATCATAAGGATGACTAGATAATTGTTCAGGTGACTTTCTAGTGTCTATGATTAGAATCTGAGAAGCATTTCTCATTTCTACCAACTATAAATGATCTTTCCCTCCTTTAAAACCCCAGAGCACTGCCTCTGTTAATTCTCTTAGAGCTTTTAGGGATTCCTGGGTGACTCAGAGAGTTAAGTGTCTGCCTTTGGCTCAGGTCATGAGATCCCAGGGTCCTGCGACTGAGTCCTGCATTGGGCTCCTTGCTCAGCGAGGAGCCTGCTTCTCCCTGTCTGTGCTCTCTCTCTCTCTCTGATTGATAAATAAATAAATAAATAAATAAATTCTTTTAAAAATTCTCTTAGAGCTTTTAGCTTATTAAAGCATCTTCAAATTACTTTGTAGGTCTTTAAACTGCTTCCCTCTAAATATAAACACTACATGTTATTAGCATTTTGTACCTGGCAGATCAACACAAACATTTGTTGATTAAGAGTAATGACAATGGCTACAATTACTGAGCACCTAATACATGTCACATGCTGGGTGTTTTACATTCATTACCTTTTAATTATCACAATATTTCTGGGTGTAATGCTTTTATTATTCACACTAAACATATGTGGTAAGGGAGAAAACTTACGCAATAAAATAGCAAGATGAAGCCTGTGCTGAAGTAGAAAAAATTTTTGAAGCTATTATTTTATTTCGCAGAAATTAAATCAAAATTGGTTTAACTTAGACACCTCAATTTTAAGTTAAAAGCTAAAGACTATGAAGTCCTCATTTAGTCAATCAATGGGAACCTCTGGTTACTGCAAAGCATTTATTAGGACTACTCCATGAATTATTTAATTATAAACAAACAAATCAGTAAAGTAACACTAAATTAAAGTAAGAAACAACTGAGATCATAGTGTACCAGCATCAAGACTCCCACAGGACAGGTATACTCTGAGCTAAGTTCATAGAAAAGAAATAATAAGACACCAAGACAGAGCTGACAGACTTACCTCGATCTCTGCCAGTTGAGAGACATTTGAAAATTACCATCCTCAGATCTAGTCCTTCTTTAAGCCAGATCTTGTCCATAATCTTTATCATCTGTAAAGCTAACATATCTTGCCGAAGATCTTCACCAACCTTGAAATCAAGGAAATAAAATGAAACGTGTACCTTTCCAAAAGACTTACTATGTTACATGTTGTAAAAGACAGGGGGAAATGGTGGAAAGAGTGAAGAATGAGATGAAACAGAACTGCCTTTTATTTTTCTTTAATATTCCAGAGGAAATTACTTAACCTCTTCACATCTCAGTTTCTTGAACTCTACACTTTTTAAAAGGTTAGACTTTGTGGTATGTGAATCATGCTCAATTTTTTAAAAGGGCAAAATGGAGGATCTTACCTTGACTCTATCATTGCCAATAGCCTCATTGTGATATTGTAGGATAGTTTTGCAAGATGTTAACAGAGAGAAACTGAATAAAGGATACTTAGGATCTCTGTATAATTTCTTACAATAGACTAAATCTATAATTATCTCAAACTAAAAGTTTACTTAAAAAAATGGATTAACCCTCCCCAAATGAATGAAATCTAACTGGAACCACATCAATTTTTCATTTTCTTTTTTAAGTTGGATAAAATAACTTTAAAACATGTAACAATGAATACATTTTTTGAGACCAATCAAGAAAATTATGAAAAAAAAAGTTAGGGGAGATTAGCCCTAACAAATATTAAAACTTAATATATGAAATTTCTGTACCCAGGTGGTACTATATTAGGAAAAGGCAAATATATTAGTAAAATATAGTCCAAAACCAGATTTGAGTTATGAGGACTTGCTCTCTCTCTCTATATATATATACAGACACACATATGTAGAATATACAAACATACATATATACACATTTATATTCATAAAGATAGCTTCTCTTGAGCCATCATATATATACATGTATATATATATGAGCCTGCACTAACTGAACTCACTGAATTAACTAAAACTCTCCATTCTTTCTTAAAAATATACAAATTATGATCACAACACACAGAACTTTGGTAATAGATTACTCTCTAGTATTCCACTCCCGCTGCTTCTCACAGGTAAGTTTTATGTTTCCAAAAACCAATGCCATTGCTCATGGTTTTGCAGTTTCATGCTGCACAACTCTAAGGGGGTACTGTTCATATCATAATCTGTGTGAAAGGCATTATCTGCTGAAGTTATGGCCATAGGTAGCAGCTGTAGCTCAGGACTGCATCTGTTCCCAAATCTGTTTGAGAACAGTTTATATCAGCAATAACTTCACATAATTATTCAATTTAATTAAATATTAAATAAAATTACATTTGCAATTTGGAAAAGGAACTTGAGAAAGTAACTTTTATTATTTTTTATTTTTTTATTTTGTAAATATTTTATTTATTTGACAGACAGAGATCACAAGTAGGCGGAGAGGCAGGCAGAGGAAGGGGGGAAGCAGGCTCCCCATTGAGCAGAGAGCCTGGTGCGGAGCTCGATCCCAGGACCTGGAGATCATGACCCGAGCCGAAGGCAGAAGCTTAACCCACTGAGCCACCCAGGCGCCCTGAGAAAGTAAAATTTTTAAATTACCATTTAAAAATAGCATAACCTTGGGGTGCTTGGGTGGCTCAGTCGGTTAAATGTCTGCCTTTAGCTCAGGTCATGATCCCAGGGTCCTAGGATGGACCCACACTGGGCTCCCTGCTCAGTGGGCAGTCTGCCTCTCCCTTTGCCTCTGCCCCTACCTTCCGCTTGTGCTCTCTCTCTCTCTCAAATAAATAAAATCTTAAAAAAAGAAAAAAAAAAAAACAAAGTAACCTGATTTTGCTCACCTTAAACATGACATTAATTTCTTCCCCCATTGGATCAGCATTCAGCATTGTCACTTTTAGTGGCACAGCATTGGAACTGAAGAAGGAACATGACTACAAATACAAAATGCTATGCATTAGAAAAATAACACTGGAATAAAAATGGGCTTAAGATTTTTTTGTCCTAGGGATGCCTGCGTGGCTCAGTTGGTTAAGCAGCTGCCTTTGGCTCAGGTCATGATCCCAGCATCCTGGGATCGAGTCCCGCATCGGGCTCCTTGCTGGGCAGGGAGCCTGCTTCTCCCTCTGCCTCTGCCTGCCACTCTGCCTGTGCTCACTCTCTCTGACAAATAAATAAATAAAATCTTTAAAAAAAAAAAGATTTTTTGTCCTAAGCATTTCTCTCTTCGCCTGTTCCTCTGAAGTATGGCCAATGAAATAACACACGTGAACTGCTTTTTAGATCACCCAGCAGATAAGAGGTATTTAAAAATATTTTGAAACTTAAACATAGCATGAGTAAAATATCATCTACTTCTCTCTAGATGAGAAGAAAAACCTTAAAACTTGAGAAAAAATTATTAAAAGTCTGAGCTTTAAAAGTGTCTTAATTCCTCACCAGAGCTCAGAATTTTGTATATTCTTCTCTCTCCTCTAAAGCAGTATGATCTGGGATGAGATCTCTACTTCTCCTATTTATGGTACTCTTCCAATTAATCATTAGCCACATAATCAAATAGTGACACTAAATTTAAAAATTTCATCAGCAAAGACCAAATCTTATTTTAAAATGAAACTGGTTAAAAAACTAATTTAAGAAAGACCAATTAAAGGAAACAACAAACAAAACCCAAGGAGAAAATGTGAGCCCATGGCCCCCGCCAATAACATACAACTCAGGCACCCACTGTTAAATTTCAGTAAAGAGAAGCCATGTGTCAACTTAAAAAGAAATAAAACCTGAGATTCCTTTATGGATACTTGTACCCTGGCCTTTCAAAACCACAGACTCTTATGGATGAATTAATCAACTGCTTTTGCTGAATTCATTAAAAGAAAATCCACTGTTTGCATAGCTACTGGCCCACTCTGAAATACAATTACTCAATGCTGATGATTCAACTACTTTTTGATGGCTCTAAGAAGTGTTATAAACCTGAGGAGAGTCTTTCTGACCATTCAAATGGGAGGAAAGGAAATGCTATCAGTGACTGGAATTATAATATATACCTACAAGGCAGCTATTATAGTAAAAAATAATTTTGAGACAGCAAATAATTTTATATTGTTTTTTTCTTTCAGGAATGGTGGTTAAGTAAAATATACTGAGGTAAATATGGATCTTACACAAACAGACATCCATAAATACTTATAACCAATCTATATGCAGATGTTATCCTTATTTGCCTTAAGTATATCAGCCCATCTGCTTTCTTCCTACACATTTTTCCCTACAGATTATGAAATATAATATTGACTTATTAGTATTTTATATGTCACCTTAATATTTAATTCTTTTGCAACAAGACTTGGATTGAGAGGAAGACGGCATTTATTTCTTAGAAAAAAGGACTGTACTCGTTCCATACTCCTTTGAAGGACAACCTAGGAAAAGAGAATGACACTGTAAGTACATACTGAAAATGAAGACATACTTTTTAAGGAGATTTTATTTATTTATTTGACAGAGAGATACAGAGCAAGAGAGGGAACACAAGCAGGGGGAGTGGGAGAGGGAGAAGCAGGCTTCCTGCTGAGTAGGGAGCCTGATGCAGGGCTTGATCCCAGAACCCTGGGATCATGACCCGAGCCAAAGGCAGACACTTAAGCCACCCAGACACCCCAGGAAGACCTATTTCTAAAACAAAAAAATTAGGATGTGGACCAACCCAAATTTTAAAATGCCCAACTGTCAAATGGTCAAAAACAAGTTGTTGCTAAAGTGTTAATTTTAGAATTAGAACGGGCAAAGGCTTATAAGCATGGGGGGGTACATATGGTTTATTTAACATATTAAAATTCTTTAACAATCAAATAAATAGAAATTAAACAGAAATGAGATGCAATTTTTCCTGACAGTTTAAAAATTTAAGGTTAACACCCCAGTCCCAGCAACACGGCAGGAAAAGATACTTCCATAATCTATTGGTGGAGAAAAAGATTTAACTAAAAATATACAAAGTTCCTGAGTCAGCTATTTCACCTATAGGAATATCATATAAGGAAATAGTAGCAAAGGGGCAAATACTTATACACTATATTCACTGTAGGAATGGAAAAAGAAAAATGTGTAAACGACCTACAAAGGTAACGGTTCACAATTTACGCTATAATACCTTGTAATACTATGTATTCATTAAGAAACATGAGGTGTAACTATAGGTTTTCACATAAGTTCTCTAAGATGAAGTAAAAAAGAGCAATTTGCAAAACAAAACCAAACCCCACCAAAAAAACCCCCACATAATTGCTGAAAGAAATTAAAGATCTAGACGAATGAAAAGACATACTGTGTTCATGAACTGGAAGACTTAATTATTAAGATTGCAGTATTTTCCAAATTAATCTACAAACTCAACACAATCCCCCCCCCTTTTTAAAAAGATTTTATTTATTTGACAGAAAGTGAGAGAGAGAGGTTAGGGAGGGAGAGCATAAGCACGAGGAGCAGAGATGGAGAGGAAGAAGCAGGATCCCTGCTAAGCAGGAGCCCAATGCAGAGCTCAATCCTAGGACCCCGGGATCATGAACTGATATGAAGGCAGACACCTAACTCACTGAGCCACCCAGGCGCCCCACACACTTAACACAATTCTTATCAAAATTCCAACTTCCTTTTTGTAGAAATGTACAAGATGGTCCTAAAATTCAGCCAAAATTGCAAGGGACTTCTGAATAGACCAAAACAATAACAACAACAAACCCTTGAAAAAGAAAAGTTAGAGAACTCATACTTCTTAATTTCAAAAATTACCATAAAGCTACAATGATGAAAACAGTATGGCATAAGGATAATCTTATAGATCAATGAACCAGAATTCAGACCTATATGTCTGTGGTCAACTGACTTTTATCAAAGGTGCCAAGATCATTTATGGGAAAGAGCAGTCTCTTCAACAAATGGTGCTGCAAAGTTTTGAAGATACTGCCCAAGGGAAAAAGCAGATCTGGAAAAGGCGGGGTGCTGAGGGGGAGTGGTGAGCAGCCTCTAGGAGAGACAGTTCTGACAAGAAGTCTCAGGGTTCCAAAGGTGGTGGCAGACATTCTGTGTGAAAAACATGGGGAAAATCATGGAAGCTATGGAAAAGTTAAAGTCTGGAATGAGATTAAATAAAGTGGCTACACATTATAGTGGAGATAAAGTGATGTGGTTGGATGACCAGAGGTTCCATTGTGGGACCACTTTGAAAAGCAGCATTTACCTCGCCTTTAAATGGGTTGAATAGGCCAGTGTTTACAGACCCTCGAGTTAAGAAAAAATATGGCTATCATATCATTATGAAAGGAGAAAATTGTACAAAAAACTGGAATAACAAAAATGGGGCTAGAACAACTGAATAATTACATGTAAAAGAATAAAGTTGAATCTTTACCTCTACGCATATTAAAAAAATACTCAAAATGGATTGAAGAGCAAACGATAGAACTCCTAGAACATAGGTGTGTATCTTTGTGACCTTGGATTTGACCACAAATTCTTAGTTATCAATTGCACAAGCAACAAAAGGAAAAATAAACTTCATAAAATTAGTAACTTTTGTGCATTAAGGGTCACTACCAAGGAAATAAAAAGATAATTCAAAGAATGGGAGAAAATATTTTTTTTTTTTTAAAGATTTTTATTTATTTATTTGAGAGACAGCAAGACAGAGTATGAGAGGGGAGAAGATCAGAGGGAGAAGCAGACTCCCCTTGGAGCTGGGAGCCCGATGCAGGACTTGATCCCCGGACTCCGCAATCATGACCTGACCCAAAGGCAACTGCTTAACCAACTTAGCCACCCAGGCACCTGAGAGAAAATATTTACAGTGTCTCTGATAAGGGTCTAATATCCCAAATACATAAAGAACAATTAAACAACAAACATTTAAACAACATTTAAAAACATTTAAAAAACAACATTTAAAAACATTTAAAAAACATTTAAACAACATTTAAAAAACATTTAAACAACATTTAAAAAAAAATTTAGAACAGAAATTCTCCAAAGATATACAAATGGTCAACAAACACATAAAAATGTGCTCAAGATCACTGATCATTAGGAAAATGCAAATCAAAACCATAAGGAGATACTACTTCATACCCACTAAGATGACTATCATTTTAAAAAATTATTTTTATTAACATATAATGTATTATTAGCCCCAGGGATACAGGTCTGTGAATCATCAGGCTTACACGCTTCACAGCACTCACCATAGCAATACCCTCCCTAATGTCCATCACCCAGCCACCCCATTCCTGCCCCCAACCCCCTAGCAACCCTCAGTTTGTTTTGTGAGATTAAAAGTCTCTTATGGTTTGTCTCCTTCCCGATCCCATTTTGTTTCATTTTTTCCTTCCCTACCCTCCAAACCCCCCGTCCTGCCTCTCAAATTTGATGACTATCATTTTTTTTTAAGGCAGAAAATAACAAATGTTGGTGAGGATGTGGAGAAGTTGGAATCTTCATACATTGCTAGTAGAAATATAAAATGATGAACCTACTTTGGATAAAGGTTTAGTGGTTCCTCAAAAAGTTAAACATAAAATTGCTTTATAACCCAGTAATTCCACTCCTAGATAAAGTTAAAAGAGGTATCCAAACCAAAACTTGCACTCGAATAGATAAACAAAATGTGGTATATCCACACAACAGAACATTATTCAGCTATAAAAAGGAATGAAATACTCATACATGCTAGAATATGGATGAACCTTGAAAATATTAGGCAAAGTGAAAGAAACCAGACACAAAGGTCACATACTGTATAATTTCATTTAAATGAAATGTCCAGAATAGGTACATCCATAGAATAGAAAACAGATTAATGCTTACCAGGTCCTGGGAGAGGGAGGGAATGAGGAATGAAAAGTTAGTGGGTACAGGCTTTCTTTTTGCTATGATGAAAATGTCTGGAATTAGTGGTAGTGGCTGCATAACATTGTGAATGTACTAAAAGATAATGAATTAAATAGGTGAATTTTATCTCAACAACAATATGTATGTATGTATGTATATATGTTTATTTCTTTAAAAACTTTTTTAAAATCCAAATATTTATGTATATATTTAAGTGCATATATGTGTAAAGTCATATAAAATATCAGAAAGACATAAAGCAAACTATGAATGATACCTAACAGAGAGAAAATGAACTGGAAAATTTTAATTTTTACATTAATTTAAAATTTTAATAAAAAGATTTTTATCCCATAAATTTATTATTTGGATTTTTTAAACATTAGCATCAACTCATACTTGCATTACTTTTATAGCTACAAAAAAGTTAAAAACAAAATAATGAAAAAGAAACTCAAGAAAACAATTGTGACCAGGAAGGAATTCATAAGCATGGGAATTAAAAAACTGATCTGAGTTAGGCTATAAAATCTTTTCCTATGGTTTTAAACAAACTTTGAATTCATCTGCTCAAAATAGCGTAAGTATTTAGTTGACATCTACTGGATGTCAACTGGTAAAGAGTAACAACTCATCAACACTACAGAGATCCTTCAACATCAAAATATTCATACTTCCTCTTTTGGGTACATACCTGTCTGGCTGATCCACTAGCCTGCCTTACTTTTTCTGCTACTCCTCCTAAAAGCTGCACAAGTTTAGTCTGCTTCAAAAGTTCTTCTCGGAGTCCTTTTCCTCCTACTGAGAGGAGAGCTCCCAAAACATGTTCGTATCGGGCACCAAACTGTGCATCATGCAGGGCATCCTTGAGAAGCCTAATACAGCAAAACAGTTATGTCAACCACTTCTGAAAACTGGATGAATGTCCCTTGAATATCAATGTAGGTTCATTTTTTGGTATCTAGGAATTTATTTTAAGCTATATAAGTAAAAACTCATTATTATGGAGCTCTTAAACATTTTAACATTTAGCTCTTTATTGCAAAGAGATTTGGCATTTTTAGTTTTATTTCTAAGGACATAAAAATCTGGCTTCTTTATAATAATGCCCTTAATAAAACATCTGGTACTGACATAAGCAGTCTGAGGATACTGTTTAGACTTTCAGAGTATACCATCTCTATAAATACTAGAAACAGAAATAAATTACTTAAAAAAGTTTAACTTACCAATATAAATTGTGTGCTATGTGTATATTTCCCAATGCCCTGGACAGAAGGAAGTGCACTAATGAACTGTTCAAGTAAATTTCATATTTCAAAGCCTACACATAAAGGAAAATAAGAATTACTAGTGGTCAAACCCATACCATATTATTAGGACAAAATTATCAAAAGAGAAACTATATAAAGCAAGATGTAAGATAACACTGATAAAAATGAAACAGATGAATTAACTTAGACTATAAATGTTATAAAATCAAGCAGAAAAGTATAGGTTTGGGAATAATATTCACGAGTTACATTTAAATGGCTAATAAAGAAAAATCAAAGAAAAGTTCAAGTCTGGTTTATTCTGAGAATCTCAAAGTGTGGGAATTAAAAATCTAGGTGTGTATGTTTGTATATAAAATATTCAAGTGGGGCAGTCAACAATAGTGGAAAAAAATTCATACTACATCCAAACTTAAGGTACCTCAACATTCCCACAAAAGTACTTTTAATCAAAACAGAATAGGGATCCTTTAGCAAGTTCTCTACTCATAAAAAATGGATGGAGAGTAAGGTGAACAGGTAAACTAGTAAAAAACTCACCTGTACAAACTGTGGAAGAAGATCAGTTAGTTCATCATCACTTATAGCCTCAATCCAGGTCACAGCTATAGACCTCACTTCCTGATCTGCAAATCTAAAGAAGCACCACAAAAATCAAGAATTAATGGTGATTTCTTTCTAGTGAAGCTGCATTTCCTTTTTTTTTTTTTTTTTTTTCAGATTTTATTTATTTATTTGAGAGAGAGTGAATAAGAGAGAGAACACACAGGAGCAGGGGCAGAGAGAGAGGGAGAAGCAGGCCCCTTGCTGAGCAAGGAGCCCAATGCAGAGCTCGACCCCAGGACTCTGGGATCATGACTTGAGCCGAAGGCAGAGGCTTAACCCACTGAGCCACCCAGGCGCCCTCAGAAACGTTTAATTATGAAAACTGTGACCCATATCATAAAAAATTATAACAAATTATTCAAAATTTAGAACTTAAATCCCTCTTTAGGCTAGTTTTATTATTTTTTAAACATTTTTTTTATTTATTGACTGAGTGAGAGCCGGAGAGCACAAGCAGGGTGAGAGAGCATGAAAAGGGTGAAGGGCAGACCAAAGGGAGAAGCAGACTCCCCACTAAGCAGGGAGCCTGATGTGAGGCTGGATCCATGTTAGTTTAAAATGATAGGAGGACACCTCTTTTCTTTTTCTAATTTTTTAAAATGGACTCTACACCCAGTGTGGTGCTTGAACTCATAACTGCCCCCTCCCACCCCGAGATCAAGAGTCCCAGGGTCCTGGGATTGAGCCCCGAATCGGGCTCTCTGCTTAGCAAAAGAGCCTGCTTCCCTTCCTCTCTCTCTCTCTGCCTGTCAAATAAATAAACAAAATCTTAAAAAAAAAAAAAAAAAAAAA
>ML102362.1:0-41627 GCA_003697995.1 Taxidea taxus jeffersonii | reverse complement strand
AAAAAAAAAAAAAAAAAAAAACCAGCACAAAAAGTATGTTTGTAAAAATACACAACACATTTACACACTTAAATCGCATTGAATTGCTTTCATGGTAAAACAAAGGGAAATACTCCTGCAACATAATATACCCTATTGGAAAAACTGATAATAATAAAATAGAGCAAGTACATTCACTCACAGTTAACTTACTTTGAGTCAAGTAGTTCCAAAGCAGTCAGTGGGTGTAATGGAGGCCATTGCTGAAGCAGTGAGTAAGTTTTGGCAAGATTAACCCATTTCCAGTTTGGGGCACTTGCTAGTACTTTAGGAAGACAATTTGGGTGTTTGAGGCAGTAATAGCGTTTCTCCCACAAAAAGGCTTTATCTTCTTTAGAAAGTCTGCATATATAACAAAATTAAATTACTTCTCAATGATATAATGACAGTTATAATTTCAATGATTAAAAATACAAAGAAGAAATTTATTCATTTAGGACAGCCACTTCTTGGTAGAATCATTAATACTAATTTTGAATATAAAAATGCAATGTACAGTGAATACCCCTAATTTACTCTAATTTGGGGGATAGAAAGAAATCATTCTGCCTTGATAAAAGTCTTAGTTATGAAAATGAAGGATAATTCAGTATGATAAAAATTTATTGAGCTCTAACCAGATGCCAAGTACTAGAAATCAGAGTTGAATAAGCAGAACCCACCGTACAAGATAGCAAGGATATCATCCATTTTATACAAGTAAAATCAAATGTCATGCAAAAAAAATGCTATTACATATTAGAAGATGATTTCAGAAGATGATGATTCAGCTCAAATGAGGAATATTGAAAGTGAGAAGTATTTGTTTGGAAGACTCTAATTTAGTCTTAATGACAAATGTTTATGTGAATGAAATATTCACTATTTTACTACCCATCCATCTACTTTTGTGTATAAATACATGCACTGATGCATTCATGTCATGTGGAGAACTGAAAAAATTCAAATATTCCAAAAAGGTGCACAGTTAAGTCTCTCCCTCCTGTTCCCCTCCCAGTGACAACTGCCTTATTAGTCTTAGTAGACTGCACATCCTTGGGGCACCTGGGTGGCTCAGTGGGTTAAGCCTCTGCATTCTGCTCAGGTCATGATCTCAGGGTCCTGGGATTGAGCCTCTCTGCTCAGCAGGGAGACTGCTTCTCCCTCTCTGCCTGCCTCTCTGTCTGCTTGTGATCTGTCAAATAAATAAGTAATTTAAACAAATAAAATTTAAATTTTTAATTTTAATTTTATTTAAATAAATAAAATCTTTAAAAAAATTGCATATCCTTCCAGAGAGAGTCTATTTATATAAAAGCATATACATAGGTATGTGTAGATTCTTTTTTCTTTACATAAATAGTAACATACCACATAAACTATTGTTCCTTGCTTTCTTCATTTAACATCTTACATATTAGTACATATAACTGTAAATTCATTCTTTTTTTTTTTTTAAGATTTTATTTATTTATTTGAGAGAAAGACAGTGAGAAAGAGCATGACCAAGGAGAAAGTCAGAGGGAGAAGCAGACTCCCCATGGAGCTGGGAGCCCGATGAGGGACCAATCCCAGGACTCCGGGATCATGACCTGAGCCGAAGGCAGTCGTCTAACCAACTGAGCCACCCAGATGTCCCTGTAAGTTCATTCTTAATAGTTACATAATACTCCATTGGATAAAGGTCCAATAACTGAACACTTACTGATGGACACTCCCTGTCACTTACAATAATCCAAATACTGCAATGAATATTCTTTACTCCATAAGCAAATATAAAAGGTTTTCTCTAAGACATATAATTAAATGGAACTATAACCACTAGGTTACAGACTATGTATACTCTGACCTTTATCGATTTTGATCTCCCAAAGCTCCTTAGCCAACAGTTTAAGTCCCATTTTTCTGAATCCTCAACACTTTATATGAGACATTTTAATTTTCATCTAAGACATGTGTATAAAATATATTGCAGTAATTTTCCTTTTTTTGATTAGTGAGGGAGTCAAACATCTTTTCAGATATTTAAAAGACACAGTATTTCTTTTCCAAAAAATTATCTAGTCATAGGGGCACCTGGGTGGCTCAGTGGGTTAAAGCCTCTGCCTTCGAGGACGTCTGGGTGGCTCAGTTGGTTAAGCAGCCTTCAGCTCAGGTCATGATCCCAGCGTCCTGGGATGGAGTCCCACATCCGGCTCCTTGCTCAGCGGGGAGTCTGCTTCTCCCTCTGCCTGCCACTCTGTCTGCCTGTGCTCGCTCTCTAACAAATAAATAAATAAAATCTTTAAAAAAAAAAAAAAAGCCTCTGCCTTCGGCTCAGGTCATGATCCCAGGGTCCTGGGATGGAGCCCCGAGTCGGGCTCTCTGCTCCGCAGGGAGCCTGCTTCCCCTCCCCTCTCTCCGCCTGCCTCTCTGCCTGCCTGTGATCTCTGTCAAATAAATAAATAAAAATCTCAAAAAAAAAATTATCTAGTCATATTCTTTCTATTACTAAGTTGTTGGTTTGTCTATTGTCTAAAGAACTGAAGTTCTTTATATATATTTTTAAAATCTATTGATATTTACTGTTTAGCTCCCAATGTTGTTTGCCTTTTGATCACGTAAAAGTTTGACCTGTAAAAAATTTTTAAAGTTTTATGTAGTTATATATATATATATATATTAAAGATTTTATTTATTTATTTGACAGACAGAGATCACAAGTAGGCAGAGAGGCAGGCAGAGAGAGAGGAGGAAGCAGGCTCTCTGAGGAGCAGAGAGCCCGATTCGGGGCTCGATCCCAGGACCCTGGAATCATGACCTGAGCCGAAGGCAGAGGCTTAACCCACTGAGCCACTCAGGCGCCCCGTTATATGGTTTTTAATAGAATTAAAAACAAAGAGAAAACTTTCCGTACCAAGATTACTACTACATCATGAACTAAATCAGGGCATTTAATAAACTATTAACGAGATTTACAATTTAAGAAATACCCAGGCAAAACAAAAATCAAAGGAGCATACCCAAGTGATGAGTCTCTATGAATAATATCAAGAAGTTTCCCTTTCGTATCATTCTCCAATGTTTCTAAGTTGTGTTGCTGTATGATGCTTCTGTCAACTTGAGGAGTCGTATAGATGACATCAAACGTAGGAGAAGGAAAATCAACCTTAAAAATTTAACAGAGGTTTATCAGACTGCAGCTAAATAGTCCACATATCTGCCACATTAATTTGTCTTTGAGAAAACTGATTCTGAGCCATCAGGGTGACTATTAGATTGAATATTGAATTAATGCTTGTCCTTTTGCTGAAAGTAATTACCATCACTGGTAATTTTCAAAGGCACATGTATTACATGGGATGAATACAAGCCCCCCCCCCTTTTTTTTGCTGTTTCTCAGAAACAGGAAATGGTTTATTAACATTTAAATTGAAGACAGGTCCTAAGATCAAACAAGACCAATTAGGCTTCTTCAGTTAACAATCCAAATCATGGAATACACATACATCTTAATAAAAAATCTCAACCTCCCCATGTATGAGTAAGTACCATTACCTGTAACACTATTCTTTCCATCACAAAGCCTTTTCTGGGTACCGTTCCGGGAACAGGATTTGTATGTGACGAAGTCCAAAGATACAGAAGCTTAGTTCCACATGTTAAGAACCTTCATGAATGCAGACAGAAGAATACTGTAGCTTTCATTTTATTTTTATAGTTTTCATTTTAAAAATTGCTTCAAAATTCACATCACATACACCAAAAAACTCACATTACATGGGAATGGATTTGAAACATTTATCCAAACATTTATTAAGCATCCATTAGATAAGAGTACCATCTTTAAGAACATACCAGAGTCACTCCATAGAGTATTAATACTTCAGGTAAATGTATTGATGAGTGGGGGTTGGGACAAAAGGAGGGAAGAATGAAATGATGGATCTTGGGAAGAATGGGGTTAAGGATAGAACACAAAAGGGTAAAGACTCAGAGTCACTTGCTCCCAAAGCAACTTTTAAAAGAGATCAAGAGTTAACGGTCTTCTGACTGAGCTAGCAGGTGCCCCACCCTTGGCCCCCCCTCCCCTGCCCAAAGCAACTTTTATAAATAGAAAGGTGAAGAACAGTCTTTAAAGATCATCTACAATGGAATACATCTCAAGGTAATAGTTTGGATTACATAACTGCTCACTTTCACCTTAAGAACAAACCACATGCCAAGGAAACCAATACAATATACTTTGCAACAAAACACTAATCATCTCAGAAGAGACGTATCTGTGTTCTAAACCAGGGGTCAGCAAGCCTTTTCTGTAAAGGGTCAGATGGCAAATATTTTGGGCTTTTTGGGTCAGACAATCTGTTGCAGACTCAACTTTGCTGTTATACTGCAAAAGTAGCCATGAACAATACATAAATAATGTATACTGCAATCTAACAAAACTGTTACTTACAAAAAACAGGCAGTACATGGGAGTGTGCTGACCCTTACCCTAGACTACCAATTTAAATTAAAAACATTAATCAGTAAGACATTGATATATCTTTACACAGAATAAATTTCTGAAAAATAACACGAGATATATTAAAGAAAACTATAAACTTCATCAAACTTTATTCATTTTATTCAAACAGCAAATATCCTTTAAAAAACTAGACTCTAGGGACACCTGGGTGGCTCAGTTAGTTAAGTGGCTGCCTTCGGCTCAGGTCATGATCCCAGCGTCCTGGGATGGAGTCCCACATCGGGCTCCTTGCTCAGCAGTGAGCCGGCTTCTCCCTCTGCCTCTGCCTGCCACTCTGTCTGCCTGTGCTTGCTCCTGCGCTCTCTACCTGACAAATAAAACAAAAAAACTAGACTCTAGGGGCACCTGGGTGGCTCAGTGGATTAAAGCCTCTGCCTTCGGCTCAGGTCATGATCTCAGGGTCCTGGGATCGAGTCCCACATCGGGCTCTCTGCTCAGCAGGGAGCCTGCTTCCCCCCCACCCCCCACTGCCTGACTCTCTGCCTACTTGTGATCTCTCTCTCCCAAATAAATAATTAATAAAATATTTAAAAATAAATAAAAATAAAAAACTCTAGTCTAGACTCTAGTCTTAATGTTTTCTCTTGAAGGTTAACAGCCTTTAAATCTCCAACACATTATATTCTTTGTCAGATCCACCCTCACCCCCAACTAGATTTTAAGGAAAATTCTGGTATTATTTCATCTGTAAATACTTTTAGATCTCTCTAAACAATAAAAAACTGTTTTATTTTAAAATAAGTACAACACCATTATCACTCCTAAAATAATTAACAATTACTTAAAATCATCAGCTATTTATCAGTATCAGTATTCAAGTTTCATAGTCTCAAAAGTTTATTTAAAGTTTGGTTGCTCGAATAAAAATCCAAGCAACTTCCAACACTGCATTTGGATGATGTCTTTTTAAGTATATTTTAATTTGGGGTGCCTGGGTGGCTCAGTGGGTTAAAGCCTCTGCTTTCGGCTCAGGTCATGATCCTGGGGTCCTGGGATGGAGCCCTACATCGGCCTCTCTGCTCAGCGGGGAGCCTGCTTCCTCCTCTCTCTCTGCCCGCCTCTCTGCCTACTTATGATCTCTGTCAAATAAATAATAAAAAAAAATTAAATCTTTAGAAGCTTGATCTGATTCAGGTTTAGTTATCTGGCAAGAATACTTAAATAAAGGTAAAATCGCATACTACTTCCTATTACATCGAACAAAGAGAGACACTGGTTTCTCTCTCTTTCTGTTAAGATAATCAGTTTCTTTGGGCCCAGTCAGTCTAAACTACCCATTATGAAGTTCCAGAAAAGTTAATCACTTAATGGCTTTAAGCAAGAACTGATAATCAATACTTAAATCAATGGTTTTCAACCAAGAGTGATTTTGCCCCCAGTGGATATTTCGCAAGGTCTGGAGGCACTATTGGTTGGTAACTATGGGGTAGTATTGGCAAATAGTGGGCAGAAGACAGGGATGCTGCCAAACATCCTACAATGCACAGGACAGTCTCGCACAGCAAAGAATGATCTGGCCCAAAATATCAACAGTGCCAAGACTGAGAAACCCTGGCCTAAATCTATGCAGGCTGCACCTTAAACATAAATTATTTTTAAGATTTTATTTATTTGAGAGACAGAATGAGCAAGAGAGAGAAAGCACACAAGCAGAGGGAGAGGGAGAAGCGGGCTCCACTGCTGAGCAGGGAGCCCAATTCGAGGAGAGGCTCCATCCCAGTACCCTGGGATCATGACCTGAGCCCAAGACAGACACTTTACCGACTGAGCCACCCATGCACCCCAACATAAGTTATTTTTGGAAAGAATTTCAAGACCAGGATTTCTGATCACTGTACTACAGTAAATTAAATCATTAACACTTTGAATTAATGTTTAACCATCTTCCCTTTGAGTGTTTCTTGAATATTAAGACCTAACAAGATTACCTACCTAGACCAATTGCACTATTTGGCAAAGTCTCAAGCTTAATGTCATCTGCTTATTGTTTTAATAGCAGAGTACTGGATGCAAACTATTTGTCTAACAGAAGTCAACTGCCCTTCACCTTACTCTCTTGATTTTTTAAAGAGTGTTACATCATTCATAAAAACAAGCAAAAAAAAAATCATACACACAAAAAACATTTACTACTATACAATAAAAAGGGGCAAAAAGTGATGTTATTTCTCTAATTAAGCAAAGATCCATGGTTCTTTTAAGAGCAAGGTTTTTAGAGCTGACATACATATATTCATTCATTCATTCATTTATTTATTTATTATAAAAGATTTTATTTATTTATTATAAAATATTTTAGGGGCACCTGGGTGGCTCAGTGGGTTAAAACCTCTGCCTTTGGCTCAGGTCATGATCCCAGAGTCCTGGGATCAAGCCCTGCCTCTGGCTCTCTGCCTGCCTCTCTGCCTACTTGCGATCTCTATCTGTCAAATAAATACATAAAATCTTAAAAAAAAAAATTTATTTGAGAGAGTGAGCGTGTGCATGTGTGTACGTGCACGCACGCACAAGAGAGAGTGAGCAGGGGGAGACACAGAGGGAGACAGAGCAGCAGACTCCCTGATGAGCAGGGAGGCAGAGGTAGGTAGAGCTTGATCCCCAGACTCTTGGGATCATGACCTGAGCTGAAGGCAGATGCTTAACTGACTGAACCACCCAGGTACCCCAGAACTAACTTATTCATAAAAATTACTGATAATGATGCAATTATTTAATTTTCTCACATAACTGTTCCCTGACACTAATTCATCACAATTGAGAACACAATTTCCTTCCTTCACATGGCCAATATTCTGTTCTAGAGTAATTACGGATTATATTTATTAAAAGGTTCTAAATACTCATCCTTAATGATAGTAACTTCAACTGCTTTTCTCTAGCCTTTGGTGGTTCAGAATTACTTCAGATAGCAAATAAAATTTGAGCCTCAGGTCATGATCCCAGGGTCCTGGGATCGAGCCCAGCATCGGGGCTCTCTGCTCAGCAGGGAGCCTGCTTCCCCCACCCCCTCTCTGCCTGCCTCCTCTCTGCCTACTTGTGATCTCTGTCAAAAAAAAAAAAAAAAAAAAAAGTTTTAAAATTCGAGCCTACCTAAAGGTAGCGAATAAAAAAAATCTAATACTGCCTCCTCAAATAGGAGGAAAGTAACTAAAGAGAGAAAAATAAAGGAATAAATGCTATGTTTAAGTACCTGGGAAAAGAACATTTCAAGAACAAAATTTGTGGAGTCAATGTTTCAAACATATGATTTTAATAAATGATTACTAGAAAACGAAAGTATAGTTGCCATTTAAGAGGAAAAAGTAGAAATAGATTAGCAAAATTTTTTCATTCTTGATTTTTATTATAGGACAAACAGATAAGTTATTAAATCATTTCTCAAACTGTCCCACAGAATACAATGTTTTAGAGCATATATTCCAGAACAACAACAAAAGTACCACGGTATCAAATAAATTTGAGAATGGCAATTTAGGGTAATAAGAACACAGACCCTGAGGCCAGACAGCCTAGATTCAAATCCCAATTCTACTACTTATTAGCTAAGTGCCCTACAGCAAGTCACTTAAGCTCACTTTACTTTAATTTCCCCCTCTGTAAAAAGGGATAGTAACAACTGCCTTCCTAGGCAGTAACCCTACACCTAGGGTTGGTGTAGTATGTATCCAACACTCTGACTAATACCTAGTGTAACATATGCTGTTGTTGGTCGTTATAGTACTACTGTTATTAAACACAACAGGTTTCTTGACTGTATAACTTTATAGAGATACTTTAATATGCTAATGTGCAATCACTCGGCAAAATGTTATTATGTACTGTATGAAACATATCTGGAGCTTATTCAATTGATTTTTTTTCCTCATTTAGATAGACGCTTGATAGTCTCGTGGAACATACTACCTAAAACATAATTAAAATAGTTGAAAGGCCAAATAAGTTATACTACCACAGGGCTATTAGATACAAGGATCAAAAGGAATTCCTTTACCCCTAAGGGTCAATAAGGTTTTGTACATATGGGAAGCTTTTGGAGGTTAAAGGCCAGGGCCCACAGCATCAGGGGTAGATCAGTTAGGTAAAGAGAAGGAAATAATGTGCAGCTGTAGACTCTGAAACTCTGGAGAAGAATGGGAAAAGTATGAGAAGAGGAAAAATGGGAGTTGTTTTATTGGTATCAAAGAAACTTATAAGACCATGACTATTATGTCAAAAACATAGTACTTTGCATAAATGACAGACATAAACTGGCTGCTACTTTTCTCCTGGAATAGTGAGTGGCAAACAATCTTCTAAGTACCCAGGTAGATATGTTCAAATTATAGCAGAGTTACTTTGTGATTTCTTCTGATCTGTGTCTCTGAAATAACCTCCTTCTACTCACACTGCAAAAACTGAGGTAGCTCATTACCTCATATATGTCATTGTTCCCCACGCTATTCTCTAGCTAATTCTGATGTTGCAGATGTGTCCACAGTAACTCACCATCATAACCCAGTAAAACTTACCGTTTAAAGTCAAAAAGAGGTAAAGAAACTTTGCCCAAAGCTTCTGGCCCCTTTCTCTGCTTATTAGAATCAGGGGAACTTCCACTGCTCTGATTTAAAATTCCAAAAAGAGTAAGGTGAAGAAGTGATTCTAATGGCAATTGTGATATCTGGATGGGAAAAATGATTCTAAGGGGGGAAAAATGTATTAATAGAAAAGACAAATTAGATCAAATATGAAATTTAACCATTTAATGAGACTGACAATTTTAGGCATTTCATTTGACTTTATCAAAAAATCTTTAATCCCGAGTAACTTTTACTTAAGCAGCAAGTTTGGCCAATACGTACTATAAAAAGTCTTAAATAAATTTCATTAAAATTTCAAATATGTAATAGTCCTTTAAAAATTTCTTAGTGCGGGACGCCTGGGTGGCTCAGTTGGTTGAGCGGCTGCCTTCAGCTCAGGTCATGATCTCAGCGTCCTGGGATCGAGTCCCACATCGGGCTCCTTGCTCGGCAGGGAGCCTGCTTCTCCCTCTGCCTCTGCCTGCCACTCTGTCTGCCTGTGCTCGCTCTCGCTCTCTCTCTCTCTGACAAATAAATAAATAAAATCTTAAAAAAAAAAAAAAAATTTCTTAGTGCATTTTCTCAAGACCTGATAATGTCAACTTATAGGGAAAATAATAGTCATTTTTAGTGCCTTTAGGAAAAACTAGAGTATTTCTGATTCAGATATACATATATATAAAATATATTTTATCATAAATATAGATATACACACACACACAAACACACAAGGGCAGACATGTATGTTTACCTTTTTAAATTTTTTAAGTCTGAAAGGATACATTGGGTCAAAAGTGGTCACTCTGAGGAGTCATAAGATGGTTAAGTGTTGGAAATAAAATGATACCATTTTTACCCATACATATATTTGTATTATTGTTTTCAAAGATGCGTTACTTTTGTAATTTAAAAAAGTAAAAATAGGAAAACACTAAATGCAGAATAAAAAGTTCTTCAATTACATACCTCCCTAAATAGTGAAAGCATCCCCTTAGTTTAAAAACAGTGTTTTAAAAATATTAACAGTGCAAAATATCTTGTACATGGATTTAATTTTCTAATGTTAACCAAGAACTAGGCTTCATATATACAGTATTACAGAATACTAAACTAAGCAATGTTATGAAAACCATATTTCTATGGTATGTATGTACAATTATATGTAAATTTATAGTTTTAGCTTGACAAAAGTCTAAGAACAATTAATGGCATGTTCTGTAATTTAACAATATGCACATTTTCAGAATAGTAGTTCAGATTTTTAAATGAGAATTCATCTCTTCTATAGTATATTTAGGAGAGATCTTAAGATATAAAAATTTAGTGGACTCTAATGGAAATTGTGATAAAAATGAAAACTAGGATGCATACATGGAAAAAAGAGGGCATACTGAAAAAATAAAAAGCCAAAACTTTCACTTACAGTTCATCCCATTTAATAAGATAGAAGAAATTCTTATAAGTGCCAACCTTCTTTGACTGAATAGGTTTAAAAAGATCCTTTCCATTGTGAGACAGGGAACATATCAAGTAGTATTTTTCATAACTGCGAAAAGAAAGATTTTTTAATTTGATAACACAAATTTGTTAACTGATACAAATTATATCATTAGCCATTTTTCTCTAAAAGTTTATTATCTGAAATTATGTGGCCACCATTCATCTGAATTTTTGGAAAACATCTGAAATTGAACTATTGCAAATGCTACAAAAATAAAAAGTATAGCAAAGGGAATACAGAAGGAAATGTGTATCCCCAAGTGCAAGTCTAAGGCGGCCTCGCTAGAAACCTTCTCACGACTTTGTCATCAGTTATTAGCTTTAGATTTTAGCTGAATGGCACTGAATAATTATTTCTAGGTAAATTCTTAGAAGAAAAAGTAGAAACATTATCTTCCGTAGGTGCTATTTTCTTTGCTAAGTAACTAGATTCAGTTAAGCATATTAATGCATGGGCCTGACTTACACTAAGACAGTCTTTCTAATCTATTGGGAGTCTTCCATCCATGGAATACATGCTATTGTATTCTCATTAGACAGCAATGATTTAGCCCCTAATTGCCACAAGTACAGAGCTGGTTAGATACTGTCAGGCAATCTTGCAGGCTAGGAGCCTTAGGTTCAATAAAACTGTATTCTCTTAGATTCTAACTTACTGCTAGGCTTACACATTAACCATTTTGTTCATATATATAATCTATTAATCATTTGGAATATATTTTAAATCTGATCTCACTGGTTCACAAAACACCTCTAGCTAACTACTTGACTACTTTTCTCAACCTCATTCTATTTGTCCCTCTTTTCTTTAGCATTTTACTTTCCTTCCGTCTTAATTATCACTGCAGTTTTCTGTATTGTCTTCTACCAAGTATTTGTTTTCTTCATTTAGTATCCCCAAATCTGTGTGTATATATGAATCTGTATGGAGGATGTGGAAGGTATTACCCCTGTAACATTTAAAAGAATCAAATACCTCCACATGGCAGTAGTACCCATATAAAGGCAAGTTCCAAGAGGGCAGAGATTCTTCTGTTGCCTTGTTTACTGTTGAATCCCTAGTATGAATAACACTGCCCAAAGATGGTATTCAGTAAATATTTACTGAATGTTAATATACCACTTTCAAGTAATTATGTATTCTAGTATATTAATCTAAAGCTCAATTTAAGCAGAATGTATGTTCAGTATCTATTCACTAGTCTTTATAGCATTAAGTCATTATGGAAATATTTCATTAAAAATATTCAATTCAGACTTTTGTTTATATTAGTCATTTCATAAGCTGAAGCTGGCAAACTGTAGCACTGACAAAAAAATTAAAAAGGCGGGGTGCTGGGGTGGCTCAGTGGGTTAAACCCTCTGCCTTTAGCTCAGGTCATGATCCCAGTGTCCTGGGATCCAGCCTCGCATCGAGCCCTCTGCTCAGCAGGGAGCCTGCTTCCCGCCCCCCCTCTGCCTGCCTCTGTGCCTACTTGTGATCTCTATCTGTCAAATAAATAAATAAAATCTTTAAAAAAAAATTCAGTAGAAGAAATATGCTCTAATAGACTTCAAAGCCTAGCAATCAGTAAATTGCCTTTTCTAAAGGAAAGGCTGAAAAGTAAGTCATAAATTGACAAATTTATTAGTATTTGTCTTTATAAACTTACACATATATTTTCCTGCCTTTTTTTTTTTGCATGTAATGAGTGGTATTTTTTATTGCAACAGCTTCAAACATCTCTGTAATTTTTATGAAAACCACAAAGGTATCTGGTAATTCCTATATCATCCACTTAAATATTAAGAGAACAGTGCATGGCTGACATTTTATAGAATTAGAACAGCTTCTGGGTAAAGCTGTACATATTCCATTTTAAACAGTTACTTACTTTGATACCCAATTACTTGAAATTCCATGTGCAGCAAAAACTGTAAACTGAAGCTGTTCTGTTGTTGTCCAAGCCTCCTTGACATTCTTGTTACTTTGGGCACAGTTTATAGGACTCCTACCACAATTTGCATGGAGTCTGAGAAGATCATAAATTGCTGCAGTTAACTGGTCCATGCTTACTTGAACAGGATTTTCAGAATTCAGTGATCCTAGATTTAAAGAAATTGTTAATATAATTCCCCGAAAAACCAACAATTGTTGCTAAAATTTAAAGAACTTAAAGACATACCCCTAGATGAACTCTTACTAATATCTCCTTCTCCAGACAGTGAAGTCACCTGCATACACACATATAAATTAGTCAGAAAATTGCCCATGATGTACTGAAATTAAAGGTAAAAATTAAATTAAATGCTCTATCAGGAAACCTCCCAAAAGTTCCTGCAGAATAAAACAAAGCAAAAATGCAAAAAAGGGTGAAAACCCCCAAACCAAATAAATTATTTTTAGTTATCAAGAAAATCAGAGTAACTGAAAATTAGTGCATGATACAGAAACTCAACAAAATCTGCCTCAATCAGTCTAGTAATTAAGATGTGAAACCCAAAAGTGATAAATACCACTAATATGATGCTTTATATTCCATTAGTTGCTTTACTATTTGTATAGTAAGAATATCTTTGGGGCGCCTGGGTGGCTCAGTCGGTTAAGCATCTGCCTTTGGCTCAGGTCATGATCCCAGTGTCCTGGAACTGAGCCCCACATCGGGCTCTCTGCTCAACAGGGATACTGCTTCTCCCTCTCCCTGCCGCTCCCCCTGCTTATGCTCTCTGTCAAATAAATTAAAAAAAAAAAAAAAAATCTTAAAATGGGGTGCCTGGGTGGCACAGCTGGTTGACTGTCTGACTTGGTTTTGGCTCAGGTCATGATCTTCAGGTCACCCTGCATCAGGCTCCACACTCACCGCAGAGTCTGCTTGGGACTCTCTCTCCCTCTCCTTCTGTCCCTCCCCTGCCTCTCTCTCTCTCTTAAAAAAAGAGAGAGAGAGAGAGAAAAGAGACCCAAATGTCTATATACCATATAGATAGGCTCTCTGTGAGAATGAATCGATAAAGCTTTCTCTTAGATATGCTGAAAGGCATACCATCAATATAACTCTTCCTTCCTTTAAATTTATTGTGTCTTGGAATCCACCTTCTCTCATCCTTTCATCAGAGCTATGACCAACCCTATGAACAGAGGTAATTAAATCCCCATGGAAATACTATAGGGAGAGCTCTTACTAAAAGCAACAGTATGATATCAAGAAAGGACTCCCAACCTGGTTGTTTCTGAGGCAATAAGTCACTATTAGTGAGGCTTCTGGATATTTTCAAGAGGAAGAGGTTAGGGGCACCTGAGTGGCTCAGTGTTTTTAGGTCATGATCCCAGGGTTCTGGGATCAAGCCCCGCATCGGGCTCTTTGCTCTGCATGGGGCCTGCTTCCTCCTCTCTCTCTGCCTGCCTCTCTGACTACTTGTGATCTCTGTCAAATAAATAAAAATCTTAAAAAAAAAAAAAAAAAAAAAAAAGAGGAAGAGGTTATCGCCAAAGTAGAACTTCTCCCATGGGCAGTCATGGACGTTTCCATCCAGAAGGACAAATGGTAACTATAACCACCCAGGTTCTGAAGCTCAGTATCTACCTTGAACTCTCCAACCAACTTGTTTATGCCACAATTCCTCCTTCACGCATTAAAGGTTTATAGTTTGACACCCATGTATTCAATATCAACCCTCACAAAGCCCTTCCCAAGCAGCCCATCTCCTCTCAGGAGGTCCCAAATTTACCAAGTAAGTGACCAAATCAACTCAACAGTGAAAGCCAAGGTTAAAATGGTAACACATTGTCTAGAAGAAGCAAAAATCTCCCAGTTTAAGTGATAGATACTCACTGAAATACATACTTGCATTTAACAAAAATGCTAATTACTAAAAGAATACTCACATCAGCACTTTTACTCCTTGGAAGATTAACTGCTCTCTTTAGCTTCTTTATTGCTTCTGTAATGGCAAGAGTCTCTACACCATCTAAAGCGCTACAGATTTTTCTTACAGCTTTAATTACTTGATCTACAGCTCGGTGCTGGTTCTTTAAAAATGAAAAGGTAAAATAAATATAAGTATGTAGAATTTAAAAGATGTTTCAGAAAAGATAAAGTCAGAAACTAGACATTTTAGATGTGCTTAAGAACAGATATCCTTTCCTTTTTGTGATGAAAAAGATACAAGATAACCTTTTCAATTATCTATTTTATTTTGAATAGGAAAAACTGGGTCTGATTTTTAACTTTGCATGAGACAATTATTTATATGCAAATGCCATTAATTTCATCAGAATAATAAATTATTAACAAATTATTAAGTCATTAAAAAAAACTGGAGTTATTTTTTATTCTCATTTGGGATTAAGTTCCATATTAAAAACACCAATCCTGCCTGCCAAAAATTTGGTATCAGAAACCAAGTTCTTCAGAGGCTGGCCACATATTAGTAACATCGGGCCATAGTTATGAAACGTTAAATCAACTTTTAAGCATCGTTTACATCTATACAACCATCACTTTTTAAATTTTGTCTCATGAAAAAACTTTCTTGAGAACTATCCCTCCAGAGTATTCAGCCACAGTTGATTTCACCATGATTCAAAAGTATACATGTACAAATATATTATAAAATCATTTACCCGATGAGAATATTTTAAACTCCCTCTCCATTCCTCCATCATCATTTTAAAGTATATATCTCATTAAGAAACATTTTTACATAATGAATGAACTCATCAAACATTTAAGCCAAGCTTATAGGCCAAGCACTATTAGAATGGGCTGAAACTTAGTACTATACCATCCCTTAAAAATTTAAACTTTTCTACCCTAGAGGCTTGGCAACCATAAACTAAATGCTCCCTGTACCTTCATGCTTAAATAAAACCACCTCATTCTCTCAAACACCCAATTACCCTCCAGTCCTCAGGACCTGACAGCCTGTTTTCTAGCTCCCCATTTTGGCTTAGATAACTTATATTTATGCTTCTACTCCTACACTTTCATGCAAAAACCTTTCCAGTTTTGAGGCTCAGGGCATTCTCCTATACTACTCCCTATCATTTTTTATGTGCCAGTCATCAATTTATTGTCTATCAATCTCAAATCTACCCTTCTTTGCTCTACTTTGTGATACTGAAGCTAGACCTATGATTATTTTTCCTTTCTCAGCTGACACAATGTTAAGTTTTGTCAATAGAGGGCACCGAAGGGACACTCACACAACAGCAGCATGGAGACACTTATCAGGGTTCTGGTCCTCTATTTTTTACTTTAGCATCGGATCCTAGTGATCCTGAAAGACCAGCTCCAGCTGCTACCCCTCCCCACCCCAGGCCATGGTCTCCCAATCTGACAACTGTATTAAGTTTCTTTGCTACAGGCAACCCATGTGTCCCTGTGATAGCCAAACCCTCTTGGAAGAGGCTGGATTTCAAAAAAAAAAAAAAGGGCTGAATTTTAGCCTGAGGTTGGAGGGGAGGTTCTATCCTAAGTCTTTAGAATTCCTTCACTATCCATTGTTCCTCAACCTAGAGCTAACAGCTGCTTTTTTGCACCTATTATTACTGCTGGACCCCTCAAAGCATGATTGGCAAACTTTTTTTTTTTTTTTAAGATTTTATTTATTTATTTGACAGAGATCACAATAGGCAGAGAAAGGGAGGGAAGCAGGCTCCCTGCTGAGCAGAGCCGGATGCAATGCGGAGCTCAATTCCAGGACCCTGGGATCATGACCTGGGCAGAAGGCAGAGGCTTTAACCCACTGAGCCACCCAAGCGCCCCTGGCAAACTTTTTAAAGGCCAGAAAGTAAACATTCTAGGCTTGGAGGGGCACATCGTCTCTGTCACAATTCAACTCTACTATTATGGTGTGAAAACAGATACCGATAATACATGAACTAATAAGCTGTGTTCCAATAAAATTTTATTTACAAAAACAGGCAATAGGCCAGATTTAGATGTCAAATCCTTCTTTAGAATCCTCTTTTACTCTTTATAGTAATTAACTACTTTTTATTAATTAATGACTCTTTAATTTTCCCTGTTCTACTACTATATTTCCTGCCTTCTAACTTGTCCTCTAATGGCCTGATCTGCCTGACAATTTACATGTAGTCATTTCCCCCACTGTACACCCTATTTTTGCTCTGGATATTCCCTTGACTTTCTACCCTATATCCTGTAAGCCTCAGCTATATAAATGTCCACGTGGAAAATTCACAGCATCTTCAACCCCAAAACTATACACTATCAGAATCTAACCTACAAAATCATACATACTCTGATCACAATCTCCTTTGTTCTCACTCTGACTAAATGAAGTCTTTGAGCTCAAGATACTATTCTCTGCTTCTACCAGGTAGCTGAATACTTTCAGAGAAAATCTCAGAACTGCACAGATTCAACATTCCCTAATTTCAGCAGGAAACTGCATGCCACTTAACATTCCTTTTACTTGTTCTTGGTCAGTTCTCTTTCCCATTCTTCTTGAATATGAAGCCAAACCATTATCCCTTGGCTCAAAACATTTGCTGCTACCCTAACTTCATTTTACTAAAATAAATTAACACCTTATCTCTAGAAAATTAAGGCCAATAGTTATCAAAACTACTAAAACTTCCTGGTCTCCCCTAAAAGCTAAATTAAAATGTACAAAGACTTAAATGTGAATGTTTATAGCAGCATAACTCATAATAACTAAAAACTGTAAACTGACAAAATGTCCATTATTTGGTGGCCAGATAAAAACAAAATATGGTGTATCCACACAATGAAAGTATTTAGCAATAAAAATAGCCAGGGGCGCCTGAATGGCTCAGTTGGTTAAGCGACTGCCTTCGGCTCTGGTCATGATCCCAGAGTCCCAAGATAGTGTCCCGCATCGGACTCCCAGCTCCATGGAGAGTCTGCTTCTCCCTCTGACCTTCTCCCTTCTCCTGCTCTCTCTCAAGTAAATAAATCTTTAAAAAAAAAAAAAAAGGGGGGGGCGCCTGGGTGGCTCAGTGGGTTAAAGCCTCTGCTTTCGGCTCGGGTCATGATCCCAGAGTCCTGGGATCGAGCCCCACATCGGGCTCTCTGCTCAGCGGGAGGCCTGCTTCTCTTCCTCTCTCTCTCTGCCTGCCTCTCTGACTACTTGTGATCTCTGTCAAATAAATAAATAAAATCTTCAAAAAAAAAAAAAAAGTAGCCAACTGTGGATACACACTACAACTTATATACAACATGGACAGAGCTTAAAAACAGTAGGATATGTGGGAAAAAAAATCAAATATAAGAGATTCCATAGGATATGATTCCATTTACATGAAATCTCCATTAAAGGCAAATCTATCAAGAAGGAACCAGATTGGGCGTTATCTGTGGGTGGGTCTGGGAATGGGGAATGACTGTAAAGTAGCAAATGGAAACTTTTGGGGGGTCATGAAAATATTCTAAAGAACTAGGTTGTGGGGATAATTATACAATTCTATGCATTTACTAAAAGAAATCATTGAATTATATGTATCTAATGGGTACATGTTATGGTATATAAATTATACCACAATAAAGCTATAAAAATGTGGATAATAAATGATAGTCACTACTTTAATAACTTTATTTTTTAGCCACTATTTTAGATAAGATGGTCATGAAGACATCTGTGATAAGACATGTGAATGGAGACTTTAAACTAATGGGTAAGCCATGCAAATCTCTGGGAGAAAAGCATTAAAAGTAAAGGGAACCAAGGGGCACCTGGGTGGCTTAGTCAGGTTAAGTGTCTGACTCTTGACTTGGCTCAGGTCATGATCTCAGGGTTTCGAGATCAACCCCTGCATCCAGCTTTGCCTACTTAGCATTGCTATTAAGGTGAACAAAAGTCATCACAAACATAAAGTCCAAAATTAAGTTCCATCGCTTCCACCCAAATCTGCCTCTCTCCTGGTTTGTCCCTCTCTCACCCCTCTCCCCGCCCCCCGGCAGCTAATAAAACATCTTCCTACTTGATTTGTTTCCATTCTCTCCCCACTTCCTCGCTCTATTCTAGCTAGAAAGACAGACCTTATATAGACTAGGCACCCTCCTCCTCCCCTAGATAACCAGATAGCTTCTTTCTCTCCTCTAGTTCTTTGCTCAAATTCATCTTCTTAATAAGGCCTTCTCTGAATACAAATGTTGAAACTGAAACATTACCCTCCTTTATTTTTCTCTGTAGTGCTTACCACCTGATACAGCACATGTTTTGCTAGTTTTATTGTCTGCCTCATCCAACTAGAGTGTAAACTAAGAGCTGGGATTACAGTTTCCTTTGTTCGTTGCCATATCCTCAGCACCTACAGCAAGCCTCACAATGAGGAGATATTCAACAAACATTTATTGAATAAATGAATATGTGTATATGCTGACAAGAATGTATTAGTAGCTAGAAATTTAAGAGTCATCCTTCACTATTTCTTCTCTTACATCTCATTACTTACCAAAATCCTGCCAATTTTATCTCCTAAATATTGTTAATCAGATCCCTCCTCCTTGCCTTGGCCACACTCATTATCTTTCACTTGAAATACTATAAAACACCTTCCTAAGTAGTCTCCCTGAAACCAATCCTGCCAGAACTCAATGTAACTTCCACAGTATGGCCAGAGGGATTTCAAAGCTTAGGACTAAACAAGTCACTCAACCCAACCAACCCCTTATCATCAGCTAAAAATACCTTAAATGGCTAGAGCAGGGGTCAGCAAACCTTCTTCATTAAATAGTAAATTGTTTAGATTTTGCAGAATACACAGTATCTGTCCCAACTACTCAACTCTAGTATTAGAACACAAATGCAGTCACAGAAAATATGTAAACTAATGAGTGTGGCTGTGTTTCAATAATTGTTTATTTACAAAAATAGAAAGTGGACTGGATATGGCCCTCTAATCTAGAGGACAGATTAGAAATTAACATGGATTATAAAGTGATAACTTATATCTGGTATCTCCAGTGTCCTCTCCCTATCTTCCTGTTACACTCTGTACTCCATTACAGAAATGCATATATTTCACATCTGTATCAAACCTGTGTGCTTTTGTTCACATGCCCTTCCCAACTATCTTCTAGCTAACCCATACTGTTGACTTGGCTCAGGCAAACTCCCTTCTTAGAGGCTTTCCATGAACTCTCAAGTTGGAAGAGTGCCCTTCTTTGATCTCCCAAAGAACGCAATGTATACCTCTATACTACAATTACTACACTATATGAAATTTTGTTTAAATCCATCACTAGTTTTAAGTTCTTGGTAAATGGGGACTAGATATTTCATTTTCATAACTTCAGCATCTAGCACACAGTAAACATTCAATCAATGCTATCTGAATTGAACTGAAGGCTCCTCTTAGTAATAAAGCTGAAGTGAGGTGAAGTGCTGACCCATGCAATATTGAGAACTTTGGTTAACAAGACGGCTCAGAAAACAAGCCATCAAATGTCAACATCAAGAATACAGTTTTAATCATCCTTCTACAATATTTCCTCCACCACGACACTAATATTTAAGATAAAACAAAGATAAGAATCCTTAAGTCATCATGCCAAAATGTGAATTAGGACATACTTCAATTTGAAGAGCCAGTTCCACTTGGTTGTGGTAAGAATCTAAAAGTTCTTCAACAGGGTATCTGAAATAAAGAACAGTTATTGTGACTGAAGGATACTATATACAAATACTTTGTTTTATTTACTAAAAAAAAGGTATTCACATCCAAAAGCAAAGTCTGAAAACCTGAAATTAATGTTTTAGATGCCACACCTTGTCACGACTTCTTTGTAAGGTTTTTCCATTTGATGCAGGTGTTTGTTTAAATCCACAGGTGTTTTATCATCTTCTGCCTAAAAAAAATGTGTATATATACATTGTTAGCAAAGAATAAAATCCATTCTTTGGTCTTTCTATTGCCAAATTAAATATGGTTAAGTGTATGATAAATTCTTGAAACTAAAGTGGTTTTTCAGAACAGAGGCTAAAATATTATCAGAATTAAATGCTATTTATAACTGAGCGAGGAAAAAAGTAAATCAATACTCTAAAAAATTCATTTTATAAATAAACATAAATGCCTTAAGTCTAGTTTCTGATATATAAGTAGCTCCCAAAGTAATAACTATTTCTGTTGTATAAGGAAAGAATAGCTTTACAAAACAAAACACTTTTTATTTATTTATTTTTTTTGAGATTTTATTTATTTATCTGAGAGAGAGCACAAGCTGGGGGAGAGGCAGAGGGAGAAGCAGACTCCCTGCTGAACAGGGAGCCTGATGTGAGGCTCCCTGGGATCATGACCTGAGATGAAGGCAGCTGCTTAATTGACTGAGCCACGCAGGTGTCCCAAAACAAACACTTTTAAAGATGGCTGACAGCCAAATGAAAATGATAGTGGGACTAGATCAGATGTGGAAGAAATCATCTGAATGTCTGCATTATTTTTGTGTGTGCAAAATTTTAATTTTAATTAATTTAATTTTAAGTTTTAATGTGAGCAAAAGCACACAGGTTTGATACAGATGTGAAATATATGCATTTCTGTAATGGAGTACAGAGTGTAACAGGAAGATAGGGAGAGGACACTGGAGATACCAGATATAAGTTATCACTATAATCCATGTTAACTTCTAATCTGTCCTCTAGATTAGAGGGCCATATCCAGTCCACTTTCTATTTTTGTAAATAAACAATTATTGAAACACAGCCACACTCATTAGTTTACATATTTTCTGTGACTGCATTTGTGTTCTAATACTAGAGTTGAGTAGCTGGGACAGATACTGTGCCTAATGATAATCAAATTGCCCCCAACCTTACCCCCAACAAGGTACCAGTCTCTTCTGCCATACCAAGTCTTTAGTATGTAAATATACCCAAAAACACCATTCCTTAAGAAACTGAAGAAAAGGGATGCCTGGGTGGCTCAGTTGGTTGAGCGGCTGCCTTCAGCTCAGGTCATGATCCCAGCGTCCTGGGATCGAGTCCCACATCGGGCTCCTTGCTCAGCGGGGAGCCTGCTTCTTCCTCTGCCTCTGCCTGCCACTCTGTCTGCCTGTGCTCGCTCCTGCTCTCTCTCTCTCTGACAAATAAGTAAATAAATAAATAAATCTTTTAAAAAAAAAGAAAGAAACTGAAGAAAAGTCACTGAAGATTGCTAAAATATACTGAATTTCATGAAATAGTTTCAACCCAAGTGAAATAAATTCTATGAAACACAGGAGTAAAACCTAAGAAAATAAAGTAAAAACAACTGCTATTTTTCCATCCAAGTTCCACCAAGTGAAGAATAATTCTCTTTAAAGATTAAAGTTTATCAAGTGTTCATATAGTAATAAAACAGCCTAATCTGTACTCTAATGTGCTTTAACTTCAAAAGAAAGTACTGTATTTTAAGAAGATAAATAGTTTTCTTTGGTGCAGAATAATGTATATTTTTCAGTTTGATGCAAAAGTCAATGTGGATCTTTTCTTCCCCCAAACCATATTTAGTATTCGAAATCTTTCCTCCTTCCTCATTTCTCTTTGACCCCAATGTTTTCATTCTTGTGTAAAACCATTATAAATCGACTTTTATTTCCTCTACTCTGATTTCAAATAAGCCTCCAGCTCACAGTAGTATGCTATCTAAGACTCCATGATGAAAAGTTCCCAACATCTGCTGAAAACCCTTATTGCGGACAGAATTAGTTCCTCATTCCAATCCATTCACCAGTCCAACCCAGAAATCTTAGAGAATGTACAAATTGCAAATTTGCTAATTAGGAGAATTACTCAGATTCAAACAAATGCAAGTCAGTTATGAGGTACATACTTACTGTTCGGGCCAGATTTTGGCACATTGCGCTGAAGGTCAAAAGTTGTAGTTTAATCTCTGTGTCCCATTTTCGGCAGTTTTGAATATATTCATGACTTCCGAGGCAATGATTACTATTAAAATATATTAATTTTCATCAATGTTATTCTCAAAGTAGAAATTACAGAGGTAAGAGTAAAATATAACTTGTATCTGCATCAGAAATTAAAGAGAATGGTAAAATGTAGAGATAGTTTTTTTTTTTTTTTAAGATTTTATTTATTTGACAGACAGAGGTCACAAGTAGGCAGAGAGGCAGGCAGAGAGAAGAGGAAGCAGGCTCCCAGCTGAGCAGAGAGCCCAATTCGGGGCTCCATCCCAGGACCCTGGAACTACAACCCGAGCCGAAGGCAGAGGCTTTAAACCACTGAGCCACCCAGCCGCCCCGTAGAGATAGTTTTTTAACCAAGTGTGGGAACTTAAATAAAAGAGTAATTCTACATGAGAAGAGTCACAGCATAGAAGAAAGAAGATGAAGATGAAAAAGAAAATAAGGAAAACAAGGGCAGGGCATTTCAAGTAACCTAAAATAATAAAATCTGTAAAATAACTGCACTAAAAGCTAGTACAATAAATTATATGGTTCAGAAAAAAATTATGATGATTACTTTAGGGAACTAAAAGGAAGTCACAGCTGACCACTGTGTGAAAAGTAATGGTATGTGCTACAAAAGGAAAATGGAGTCTATAATGATGTGACTATCGACTCTTAGCACAAAGAAAAGAACCATTAAATTCACTTATCAACCAATTACCCACCATTCTCCACATTTAAGACTCTAAGATTAAGGGCAACACCACGTTTTAATTATGTCTGATAGCCCTCTGCTGTCTTAAACACGTCTTAAAGTGTATCTCAATATAAGCTTATTGATCCAATGAATTAACTTAGTAGGACCCAACGTATTATTGGAGTACAAATTTAACTTGAAATTTTTCTAATTTAACTCCTTAAAATTAAATTTCCAAAGACGTTGCTCAGTAGTTAAATGAATACTTACTTTTGCAGCACTTCCTCTTGACCACAAACTTTCAGAACATAGCTGCCAACATCTACTTGATTCAAGTCATCATGTACCCAGCAAAGAGCTTGCATTATAATGATTTCTACAGTAGAACTCACTGTAAAAGAAGCATCATTTTCATTTTGCTCATTTCACTCTATACACTTGAGAATGTAATTTTTATAATTTAAGAGAGCCTATACAACAGAAATATAATGTAGGTCACATATAGAATTTAAGATATTCTACTAGCCAGATTGAGAAAAGTAAAAAGAAACAGGTGAAGCTAATTTCAACATATTTTATTTAACTTAATAAATCCAAAATATCATTGCCTCATATAACCAGCATTTTAAAATTACCAATGACAGGGGCGCCTGGGTGGCTCAGTGGGTTAAGCCGCTGCCTTAGGCTCGGGTCACGATCTCGGGGTCCTGGGATCGAGTCCTGCATCTGGCTCTCTGCTCAGCAGGGAGCCTGCTTCCTCCTCTCTCTCTCTGCCTGCCTCTCTGCCTACTTGTGATCTCTCTCTGTCAAATAAATAAATAAAATCTTTAAAATTACCAATGACATATTTTATTTCTTTTCAAATTGGGTCTTTGAAATCCACTGTGTATTTTACATATATAGCACATCTTACTCTCTATTAGCCACATTTTGAGTACTCAGCCGCCACATGGGGCTAGTGATTACTGTATTAGATAGGGCAGATCTAAGCTAAGAAAGCCACCTCCCTACCACAGACTCCTCCAAAAAGGTTGACAGTTAGCAGTATCTAGCAAACAATGATTTAAACCAAATCATAAGGAAAAAATAATCACCATTTTAAATGTTTGACATGTTCCTAATAAATTTTCCAAAGAATAAAAATATAGCAAGTAGGAAGTATTGTTCAATTATTGTTCGTGACAGTAGCTGGATACTAAGATTACAAGACACTAAAAATTAAAGCAACCTTTTAAAGTAATTTGCTTCTAAGAGCTCCTATGTTCAATTTAGAAAACAATTATTCAGTTCAGACTTCATGAAAATCAAGACTGGCAGAAAAGGCCATAAAATATCTAATGCAATGGGTACATTTCTGAATAGCCAAATGTATGGTAGTACTTATCATTTGGACACACTTCTATCATAATATGGTTAAGTTTCTTAGCAGAGATTTATATTGTAAATGTGCATATTTATGAAGAACCAAACAATACGCATTTGAGATATTTTCTCAAAAAGTAGTGATATCTTGATATATTATCTTTTTTATACTGTCTTGATATATTAAGTTTTTAAGTCATTACTTTTTTCTCAAAAAGTAATGACATCTTGATATATTAAGTCAAAACTATACAAATTAAAACACTTGTCTTCGGGGCACCTGGGTGGCTCAGTGGGTTAAAGCCTCTGCTTTCGGCTGGGGTCATGATCCCAGGGTCCTGGGATCGAGCCCCACATCGGGCTTTCTGCTCCGCGGAGAGTCTGCTTCCTCCTCTCTCTCCCTGCCTGCCTCTCTTGCCTACTTGTAATCTCTGTCAAATAAATAAATAAATAAAATCTTAAAAAAAAAAATAAAATAAAAAAGTAAAACACTTGTCATCAGTGTTTACTAATTCTATCAGGGGCCTATTGATCTTTTTTCAATTTTAGTAGTAATTCTTACAACATAAGGGTTTTAAAATAATCCCCAGATCAAAATTCAAAGTATGCTTAATAAGAAGTTTTTCCTTTAGAAACTAAAAGAATAATTATTATAATTGGCTAACATTTTTGTTTCAGATTCATATTTTTTCAAAGAGACTTGAAAAGTACAAAGCTACAAAGAAAGTATCCAAATATTGGACATTTTCCTAGTCATAACCATGACAGGAAAAAATGGCATCATTTTTAGGTCAAAGTACTGTAGAAATAAAGGCTCTTATTCTATTGCTGGAATCCCATTAAAACAATATACATCATGAGACTCAAACTATGACAAAAAATTTCCTACAGACTTAAGGATACATTTCTAGAAAGGATATCCACACCAAATTTGGAAGAGAGTTAGAACTAAAGGAGAATTATCTACTTCTTAGAGGGGCTTAGCAAGATACCTGGAATTTCAACTTCACTGACAGCTATTTATAAACAAACACTCTTCTTGCCATAAAATGAAAAAAAAAATTAGACTATAAATAGCCTTTCAATATCAAGCTTTGGGACCTTGGCCAAGTGCCACCAATTAATCAAAATTACTCAGCATTTTCCACAGAAATATGCAGTAATAAAGGTAAACTATTTTCCAACTAGTCCTAACCAGAAAATTATTCAAATGAATGCCATTATTTTTGAAAAGGGTAACTAATGAATGTTAAGTATTTTACCACACACACACAAAATTTTTTAAAAGGATACCTAATGATAACAGGGTCAAAAATGATTAAAATAACATTTTAAACATTTCTCCCTAATCAGACCAAAACAAGATGGGAACCACAAACCTACCATCACATGTAAAAGTAACTGGTAGTTGAAATCCTTCAATTTCAATGGAGACCTTCACGCTAGCATTTTCTCCACATATGTTTCTTTGCACTGTAACTGGACTTAACAAATAGCCTGGATTTGTGCAGTGATTGGTATATGGAAAGTTGGTCTTCAATCTGTTCACAAGAAAGAAGTTAAAAATATTTTTAAAGCTGCATTTGAGAGCCCTAAACAAAACTTTGCATGCTTACTACCATTCAGTTGTGTCTTTGTTCAATTCTAAAGTAGCTCATGAGAACTGTAATGAATGGATCCCAGTCAAACTCCAAATACCAGCATTTGCCTTTTAGATAAGAGGAATCCAAGAAAAGAGATTAAGTAGTGTCAGGAGATCTGTGGTAACGCTAGCAACATTAACCAGGCATACACTGGATACAAGGCATTAAATGAGGTTTTCTGCTTCAGATATTTTGGCTATACAGTATAATTACACAAAATGTACACTTTTAATGAATCTACTGCGAATATACCAAAGTAACCCTCAACTGCAATTGCTAGAGGGATAAAAATTTTGTTGTCTTTTAAAAATCTTTTTCTTAGGGCTTTTCCCCCTACATTTTGGGGGCAGGGGGTTGTTAGACAACAATCAGTTTTTACTGTGCTGTAGGCCTTTACTCTCTCAAAGTGATTTCTAAAACTTAGGGAATGGCAAGAATTGCCTATGAAGGTATTCACAGAAACAACATAGTTTAAAGTGAAATACATGAGTACAGTATATATGGCTCTTCTCCAACATCACTTTCTGTTACCAGAAAACAAAGAAAAATTTGATGTCTTTTTTAAACTTGTAGCCTTCCTTTAATTGATTTTTTTCTGGAGGTTAGAAGACAAGATCCAATTCTCCTGCGTGCTTTTCAGAGGAATATAAATGGAATGAATGCTTGAAGTATTATGTATTTCCCTCTGTAGAGATTAAAATAATCAAGTCACAGGAGTAGAATAAAATAGTTTGGGACAAGAAAAAGAAAAGGATCAGGAGAAGGACACCTGGGGGGCTCAGTAAGTGTCTGACTTTTATTTCGGCTCAGGCCATGATCTCAGGGTCCTGAGATTGAGCCCCTTGACCCACTCCGTACTGAAGTGTGCTTGAGCACTCTCTCTAAACAAAATCTTGGGACACCTAGGTGGCTCAGTCAGTTAAGCATCTGCCTTCAGCTCTGGTCATCATCTCAGGGTCCTGGAATGGAGTCGGGCATCCACACTTCCCACAGCGAGGAGCCTGCTTCTCCCTCTGCCTGCTGATTCCCCTGCTTGTATGTTCTCTGACAAATAAATAAATAAATCTACAAATAAAGTCTTTAAAAATAAAAATAAAATAAAATCTTAAAAAAAAAAAGAAAAGTTTAAGAGACGCAGTGAGTATAACTGTATAGTCTCTAGAGCCAGACAACCTGAGTTTAAATCCTGATTTTACTACTTACCAGTCATGTAACATTGGCAAGTTACTGAATCTACTTCCAGCTTCCTCTTCTACAAACTGAGGATACTACCACTAACTTTATAAGGTTGTTTTAAGAATTATGTGAACTAAGTTTTTTAATAAATTTTTAACGATTTTATTTATTTATTTGACAGAGAGAGAAACAGTGAGAGCAGGAACATGAGCTAGGGGGAATAGGAGAGGGAATGCAGACTCCCTGCTGAGCAGGGGGCCCAATGGGAGGCTCGATCCCAGGACCTTGGGATCATGACCTGAGTCAAAGGCAGATGCTTAACAACTGAGCCACCCAGGTGCCCCTATGTGAACTAAGTTTGTAACACACTCAGAGCAGTGCCTAGTAACAGAGGTGCTATAGGCATCTTGTCAAATAAATGAATAAATGAAAAAATCTGAGTTCTGCACTGTGGTCTTAAGTATCACAAAAGATCCAATATTAAAAAAAAGAAAAGTAGAGGTGCCTGGGTGGCTCAGTGGGTTAAAGCCTCTGTCTTCAGCTCAGGTCATGATCCCAGGGTCCTGGGATGGAGCCCCCCATTGGGCCCCCTGCTCAGCAGGGAGCCTGCTTCCCCCTCTCCCTCTGGCCCTCCCTATTGCTTGTGTTCTCTCCCTCTCTTTCACCTTCTCTCTCAAATAAATAAAATCTTAAGAAAAAAAAACCACTATAAGTAATAAACTTATATTGACACTGGAAATGCACCTTTATACATGGACCCAGCATCTTCAGATATTTAACTGTTTCAAACTTACCCCTCTACAACATAATGCCAAGACCTTTATTGGACCTTGCCCAGGATTCTTTTTTCTTATTAATTTACTAGGTATTCTCTTGTTTTCTACACTATAAAATAGATGCTCACAGCAAGTCACGTATCAGAGATTTCTGTCTATATCCAAGCAAGATTTCAAGTTTCAGAAATCCTTAAAGATGATGAAAGGACAAGCAGACATTCCTGATAATAGCTCAGAAATTTATTAGACTAAATTTCCAGTGATCAAAGTTACATTCAATGAACTTGACTTGCTAGGGGAGGTTCCTTCATCTCCTTTCCTTAAAGTGAGTCCTTTTATAAATACATGCACCCCAATGAATTTTATAGCAGCATTATTTATAATAGCCAAATTATGGAAACAGCTCAAGTGTCCACTGAATGATGAATGGATAAAGAAGAGGTAGGAATATTGGAATAATGGAGTATTACTCAGCCATAACAAAGAATGAAACCTTGCCATTTGCAATGACATGGATGGAGCTGGAGGAGTGTATTACACTAAGAGAAGTTAGTCAGGAAAAGACAAATACCATATGATTTCACTCATACGTGGAATTTAAGAAATAAGCAAATGAGCCAATGGGGTAGGGGAAGAGAGAAAGGTAAAAACCAAGAAACAGACTTTTTTTTTTTTTTAATGTAGGTTCCATGCCGAGTATGAAGTCCAGCGTGGAGCTTGAACTCACAACTCTGAGATCCAGACCTGAACTTAGATCAAGTCAGACTCTTAACTGACTGAGCCACTCAGGTGCTCCCAAGAAACAGACTCTTAACTACAAAGAACAAAGTGATGGTCACCAGAGAGGAGGTGGGTGGTGAAAGGATGGATTAAACAGGTGATGGGAATTACGGAGCACACTTACTGTGATGAGCACAGGTGATACATGGAAATATTGCACTTATATGTTAACTGGAATTTCAATAAAATCTTCAAAAAAAGAGTCCCTTTTTTACACAGCAACGTGAATGTACTTAATATCACATACCTGCACATGTAAAACTGATTAAAATAGCAAATTTCACACTATGTATGTTTTATCACAATAAAAAATTTTATAAATGAGGGGTGCCTGGGTGGCGCTGTCAGCTGAGTACCTGACCCTTGGCTTCGGCTCAGGTCATGAGCTCAGGGTAGTGAAATGGAACCCCATGTTGGACTTTTTTTTTAAATGAATTCTTTCTATCTCTGCTTGACATCTTGGAAGATAATCCAAAAAAAACAGTCATTTTGTTTCTGCAAAACTGACATTTCTTTATTTTTATGGTTTTGTTTGCTTTGTCAAAAGTGGGGAAAAACTAAGATGATAACAGATTCCTTAAAGTTGGGGTTTTTTTGTTTTGTTTATAACTAAACTTTTAAACACACAAAAGCAAATTAAATTGCTGAATTATTTAAATAAACCATCAGAGGTGTTTTTATGGACACTCTAAGTCATACATTGTAGCTTGATATTCTTTTTTTTTAAAAGAATTTATTTATTTATTTGACAGAGATCATAAGTAGGCAGAGAGAGAGGAGGAAACAGGCTCCCTGCTGAGTAGAAAGCAGAGGCTTTAACACACTGAGCCACCCAGGAACCCCTGTAGCTTGATATTCTTAAGTTATAACAATACAGGTTACTTTTTTTTTTTTTTTAAGATTTTATTTATTTAGTTGACAGAGAGATCACAAGTAGGCAGAGAGGCAGGCAGGGGGTAGGAGGGAAGCAGACTCTCCACGGGGCAGAAAGCCCGATGCAGGGCTCAATCCCAGGACCCTGAGACCATGACCTGAGCTGAAGGCAGAGGCCTTAACCCACTGAGCCACCCAGGCACCCCCAGATTACTTTTTTTTTTTTAAGAGAGAGAGAGAGAGAGAGAGATCACAAGCAGACAGAGAGGCAGGCAGAGAGAGAAGGGGAAGCAGGCTCCCCACTGAGCAGAGAGCCCGATGCGGGGCTCGATCCCAGGACCCTGAGATCATGACCTGAGCCAAAGGCAGAGGATTAACCCACTGAGCCACCCAGGCGCCACCCCCCCCAGATTACTTTTTAAACTCTAATTTTCATTTTCTCTAAAATTTTCACTTCCCCGTTATCAATAAAGAAACAGCTTTCTTTGTTTATTTTATTATTTTTTAAAGATTTATTTTTTTTAAGATTTTATTTATTTATTTGACAGACAGCGATCACAAGCAGGCGGAGAGGCAGAGAGGTGCCCCAAGATTTATTTATTTTAGAGAGACCGAGAGAGAGTGCATGAGTAGGGGAGGGGCAGCGGAGAGAATCCCAAGCAGACTCCCAAAACCCATGAGATCATGACCACAGCCAAACCAAGAGTCAGATGCTCAACCAACTGAGCCACCCAAGTGCCCCTTTGTTTGCTTATTTAATGTGGCTCTACAGTTCAGGAAATTTAAATCCTTTATGGTTTATTTTCCTACCGTGTGCTCAGTCAAGCTGAAGTTAGGTACAGACAGAGCCAAATCATGCAAAATCAGAAGGACAGGAAAAGAGATAAAAATGAGGGCTTTTTAAAAGGCAAGATAAAAATTACAGAAGTCTGTATTGTTTAGAATGAAATTACCTAAATGCAGAAGTCCTTGAAAACATACAAGGATTGATTGGGATCAAGACACTATTGCAGTATATAAATATTAGATTTGAACTATAGGGGAAAAAAGAAACTAGAAGGCTATTTAAAATGACAAGTACAGGGCACCTGAGTGGCTCAGTGGGTTAAAGCCTCTGCCTTCGGCTCGGGTCATGATCTCAGGGTCCTGGAATCGAGTCCCACATCGGGCTCTCTGCTCGGCAGGGAGTCTGCTTCCTCCTCTCTCTCTCTGCCTGCCTCTCTGCCTACTTTGATCTCTGTCTGCCAAATAAATAAATAAAATCTTAAATAAAATAAAATGACAAGTATAGGGGTGCCTGGGTGGCTCAGTGGGTTAAAGCCTCTACCTTCGGGGGCGCCTGGGTGGCTCAGTGGGTTAAAGCCGCTGCCTTCGGCTCAGGTCGTGATCCCAGGGTCGTGGGATCGAGCTCCGCATCGGGCTCTCTGCTCCACGGGGAGCCTGCTTCCTCCTCTCTCTCTCTCTCTGCCTCTCTGCCTACTTGTGATCTCTGCCTGTCAAATAAACAAATAAAATCTTAAAAAAAAAAAAAAAAAAAAAAGCCTCTACCTTCAGCTCAGGTCATGATCCCAGGGTCCTGGGATCGAGCCCCACATTGGGCTCTCTGCTCAGCGGGGAGCCTGCTTCCTCCTCTCTCTGCCTGCCTCTCTGCCTACTTGTGATCTCTGTCTGTCAAATATATACATACATACATACATAAATAATAAAATGAGAAGTATAAGTATAAGGTGTAGTTTCTCATCCTATCCTCCTAGGAAACCATCAAAAACTTTGGTACCTAATGTTCCTCTAAGAACTTTCTCTGGAACTATATAAGTAACAGATATAGGAAGCTTTGTCAATTACGATAAATGAGAGAAGAAAGAAAATAAGAATAAAAAACCAGAAAGATGGGGACGCCTGGGTGGCTCAGTTGGTTAAGCAGCTGCCTTCGGCTCAGGTCATGATCCCAGCATCCTGGGATCGAGTCCCACATCGGGCTCCTTGCTGAGCGGGGAGCCTGCTTCTCCCTCTGCCTCTGCCTGCCAATCTGTCTGCCTGTGCTCTCTCTAACTAATAAATAAATAAAATCTTAAAAAAAAAAAATTAAAAAAAAAAAAACAGAAAGATGCAGTAATAATGAAATGTTCTGAATCACAGCATTACAGTCCTTTAAACTAAAAAAAGGATTCTTGAGATCACTAATCCAGCTCCCCAGTTTCACACAAGAGAAAAAGAAAAAGGCTTAGAACCAACAATGTATCAGAGTCTGTTACACAAGTAATCTTAATTATAAACAAGTATCTTGATAAATCTTTCATAGCTGAGTTAAAATGATTAAGTGAATCATTTTAAGAGATTTCAAAAAGTAAGGAGTTTAAGGAGCAAAAGTATAAATACTTGTTTAAGGATTAAGAGTATAAATACTTGTTTAAAAATTCCAATGCAGAAATGACCATACTGGGAAAAAAAAATAGAGCTATTAATTTCTTCAAGGGATATCTCCTGACCCCAATCTCCAAAGTCACAAGGGAAGAAGTGAAGAGCCTAGAAGATGGCTTCAAAAACACCTCTGCTGGGGCACCTGGGTGACTCAGTGGGTTAAAGCCTCTGCCTTCGGCTCAGGTCATGATCCCAAGGTTCTGAGATCGAGCCTGGCATCGGGCTCTCTGCTCGGCGGGGGGGGCCTGCTTCCTCCTCTCTCTCTCTCTGCCTGCCTCTCTGCCTACTTGTGATCTCTCTCTGTCAAATAAAAATTTAAAAAATAAAACCACAAACACCTCTGCTTCTTACTTCTCTGAAATATTTTTTGAAATCACTCTCTACTAATGGAAATAAAATTACAAAAAGAAGTCATTCTCTCCTTACTTCATAAGCCACTGTGCACGTGTATAAATAAAAATAATCATTTTAGCTTAGTGGCAGAGTCTGTGTAAATAACTATATGACTCAAATGGCGAGAAAGGTAGATCTCAAGTCAGCCAGCCTAATTTCCCAACCTGCAAAGCTTAAATGCAATAGTCACTCAAAACAGTCTAATAGAAAGCATATAGGGCTTATTTAGGGAGAAAACTGAAAGAACTAGATAAACACATAACAGATTACCTCCAAAATTAAGGTAAAAGAGTATTTCCAAATTATTAACCACACACACATATGGTATAATGACATGAAGGCAGAGGTAATTTATAATACATGTAATTTGAATACTAAGTCACCTAAATGTCTCTTCTATCTTAAATGCCTGCTGAAAAACAGGATTTTAAAAATCTAGTTAAGAGTAGCCTTTGCACAGGGAAGAAAATGTGCCTCTACTGATATTTTTCTTCCTTTTCTCCCCTAAGGTATTCTGAAGAAAAGAAATGCTGGTTAAGAGGTAACAAAGACAGAATTTTAATGAAATATTACCAATAGTCTAGAAAATCTAGTCAACAAGTTCCTTAAACATTAAAATGATGTATATACTAAAAAATGATTGGGAACTCCACACTCTGCTTCACTTACAGCAGACCACACTGAGGAAAATACTGAATTCAATGAATAAATCCCTCAGTGGTGATATATTTTCTTTTGATAACAGATTTCAACCCCTTGGCCACAATGTTTGTTGTTCCACTCTTTCCTTCCGTGGGATTTTTCTCTCTGGTGCTGGCTGAGAGGACTCCCTTTCCTCTCTCATAGCAAGACCATTAGAATATAAAGTCTAAGTAAGCTACCAGTGGCTACATTCCCTGCCTTCAGAATCCCACCTGCAGTAGTAGAAAATGAAGCCAACATTCAGGGAGGAAGGGCAGGAAGAAGGAAAGGATGAAAATGGGAAAAGGGAATCCAAAGGGAGGAGGGATCAACTCAAGCATGTGAATTCCAAGATCTTGCTGTAAATGAGCTCTGTTCCGTCCTTCCTCTTTCTGCTATAGGAGTTTATGAATCAATACGTGACTATTCTTTAAGCTAGTTTAAGATGGGTTTCTAGCACTCACAACAGAAGTCGACTAATACAGTGATACAATGGAAAGAAAACACAGTGAATCAGAAGCAAAGGAGACATGACTCTGCTGCTGGCTAGCTGAGTAAATTTTAGTAGGTAACTTAGCTCTGAGTCTGTTTCCTCATCTACAAGAAGTATTAGACATATTTAAGATAAAAAGAATATTTCAGAAATACATTTTTCTAATATTTGCTCCTATAATCTGTTGTACAAGCATCTCTTAAAGGACAGTATTTTGAATGTCAGAAAGTTTACAGTAAATTAAGTCTCCCTAAAACAAAAACAGGCATTTTTTAAGCGTACCGAAACTTATATACGTTTAAGCCATGTTTTCAACGGTTAACAGTGAAATTACTGTCTGACTTCAATTTTTTCTTCTAAGTATTAACAAACTAAACAGTTAGGAAGGATACAGGTTCAACTACAATTGTTGTTAATGTGTTAATTAATGGTCTTGAAATTTTAGCCACAGGGAGAAGGTAACTGAAATTTTAAAAATCTTAGAATTATTTGTACTAAGCTTGTTTTCAAGTTAACTTTTTAAAAGCAAGTATTTAATAAAAAAAATTTATAAAGAAAAATTCCTTACTTTGTAATGGACTGACAAAAAGCTGCCACTTCCTCATTCTGTACTTCCATTTCTTGTAGAAGAGAACTTCCAGTTGACAAACCACTGGTCCCATTTGGGTCTTTCTGTAACCAAAAAAATGTTTTTATTTTAAAAGTAAAAGATCTCCAAATGCTAAACAGCAGTAGAGCACAAACACATTTTTACAAAAGTATGTACAAAGATATGAAGGGAAAACAAATCATATCAATAGCAAAGTTTTATATTATAGATTTCTATCTTTGTAAAAGTAATACCAGCTAAGCCTTGAAGTTCATTGGTTTTACTTGCTCAAAAGTAGAAGTAGGTTGTACTTTGTATTGGTCAACAAGAATGGAATGCTGAAGATATTTACATTCAAAATCTTCCCAAAATAAATGCTTCAGAAAGTTAATGGCTGGGACGCCTGGGTGGCTCAGTTGGTTAAGTGGCTGCCTTCGGCTCAGGTCATGATCCCAGAGTCCTGGGATCGAGTCCCAGATCAGGCTCCTTGCTCCGCAGGGAGCCTGCTTCTCCCTCTGCCTCTGTCTACCTGTGCTCTCTCTCTCTATCAAATAAATAAATAAAAATAAAATCTTAAAAAAAAAAAAAAGTTAACGGCTGAATAAAATTAAAGGACTACGCTGTTTTAAGAAAGTGAAAAGATCAAGCCCATTTGGGACTCTTCTAGTAACCAGGAATTCTATTTTTTCAACTTTGGCCCAATTCCAAGAAGGCAGCTGGTTCTTTATGTAAGAGAATGAGTTTCAGGAGTTAGCAGGCATTTTCCATCTTAATAAACTTATGCACACATCCTGACAGTCCTTTAAAAGTTAAGTTTATGTCTGATCAAACTCTGTGCAATACTTGAATGAGATAAATTCACTACCCAAGCAGAGCCAAACAGCAGAGTTCATTTGGAATTGTCTTTTTAAAAAAGGATTTTATTTATTTGAGAGGGAAGCCTGCTTATCTGTTCAAGTGCCTGAGTGGGCGAGGCTGGGGGAGAGAGCAGAGGAGAAGGGAGAGGAAGGGGGAAAGAATATTAAACCAACTCCATGTTGAATGCAGAGCCCAACTCAGGGCTGGATCCACAACCCACGACCTTGAGATCATAACCTGAGCTGAAACCAAGAGATGCTTAACGGACCAGGTCACCAAGGCACCCCCATTTAGAGGTGTTTTGATTTACTACATAAAAATACTTAGTCTGGGGGCGCCTGGGTGTCTCAGTGGGTTAAAGCCTCTGCCTTTGGCTAGGTCACGGTCTCAGGGTCCTGGGATGGAACCCCACATTGGGCTCTCTGCTCAGCGGGGAGCCTGCTTCCCCCACTCCCTCTGCCTGCCTCTCTGAATACTTGTGATCTCTCTCTCTCTCTCTCTCTCTAATAAATAAATAATCTTTAAAAAAATACTTAGTCTGATACAAATTTCAAATGTAAATTTCCTTTGAAATTCAATAAATTAAAATTGGAATATTCTCAATTCAAAACTAAGTGAATGAGAATACAGTACATACATTTCAAGAATTCTAATGGAGTTCAATAACCATGGTACACAAAAAGACCTTAATCAGAAAAATTACAGCAACAACTCCTTTATGAATTTCCTTCTTTTAAAATGTATCAGAATCCTTTCTCCTGGAATGGGATATACACATTTAGGGGGGGGAAAAAGCACAAAACAAACCTTGAGTTCTAGAAAAATCACAACTAAAAATAACACAACTCATAGGAAAAACAGAGTTAAGGCAACTATTCAAAATCCGCATAACTTTGTAATGAAGGCCTCAACTAAAATAAGTCCTTATAAAAACATGTGCAGTTAAATCTCCACTTGAATTTGCACCTAGCATTATGGTCTTAAATCCTCTGAAGCCTTAAACCCTGGAACTCTTGCTTCTACTCAAGATCAATTTCAATGAAGTTAAAAATACAATCTAGAAAAAATATAATCTAGGATGTACATCTTCATGAAAGTTCTTAAAGCAGAGAAAGGTCTTCACAACTTTGTCTACACTTACTAGTCTTCACCAGAGAGCTTAACACAGTAGAACATGGAATCACTCTTGAAGCCACTCATTCAACCACAATCTTCACTAGAAGACAACACTTCTGCAGGATTTCCAATGTTTTCCTTAATATTTTCTCATATTACTAAGGATTTCTCTTTAATTATGAGAAAGTTTGTTCTTGATTGTTTTACAATATTACATGCTGGAAAGACTGTGTTTGAACAAATGCCACTTCTCCATTTTACTGACATCAAGCCAATATTTACCAATTATATGAGTTAATTTGTGTTACAGAAACAAGCACTATAGCAAATAAACCATACAACCCTGAAAATGGGATTTGATATTCCTAAAAATTCTCTGGCCTGACATACCAAGTTTGGCATAATCTAATCCAATCACATTTCCCAGAACTTCCCAAATGATTTCTATGTTCCAGTTAGTTTGAATCATATCCTGTTCCTATAAAACACAAACTGAGCTATCCTGCCTCTGAATCTTTTAGTCTTTAATGCCTTCCTCCTAACCTGCCCTCACAACCCAAGTCAAAATCTGTTATTTTTGAAGGCCCAACAAAATGCTACTTCATCTATAGTGCCCTTTATGATTACTCAGCATGAAACAATTCTCCCTTCCTGCCACTTTTAAGTACTTAGTCTGAACCAAACACTGTATCATCACATTGTTTTATATTTATAATATGAAAGCTCTTTGAATATTATCTAATTTTACTCAATATTATATTCTTGTAGAACTTAATCTCCAGTTCAGAAAACACCCAATCATTGGTTCAATTTGGGAAAGGGAGAATAGAGAGTTATTAGTAAGTATAATTTCGGTTTTATATGATGAAAATTTATGGCGATGGATGGTAGTGATGGTTGTACAACAATATGAATGTATTTAATACGAGTGAACTATACAATTAAAAATGGTTAAGACAGTAAATCTGCTTATGTGTATTTTACCACCCCTCCCCCCAATCTAGCAATTACTGAGCATTTATTACATGTCAAGCCCTGTTGTATGAAATTTTTAAATATATATGTTTTATTTATTTCTTACAAAGCTCTAGTAGGTGGGTAATATAATCCCCATTTTACAATGAGGCACAGAGAAGTTAATTAACTAACACAAGGTCACACAGCTAATATAATCAGAGTTAAGATTTCAAACCAGGCAGCCTAACTTCAGAATCACATGCTTAATCACTCTGCCATTTTCACCTCTCAAAAAAGTCTCCCTAAAAAAACTTAAAAACACAATGAGAAAAACATCATTATGACCTTTGCAGGAGCAATGCTATATAGAGAACATGTACTTTTGCATGACCCAATAATCATCTTTCCTTCTTTAATTCTTTTTCATGTTTTACTTGTTGACAGATTTTGAATCTCCTTAGCGGCATTTATAGATTTTTTTTAACCAAAAAAATAGTACTATTCAGAGTACCTTTCGTGAACTAGGTCTTTCCTTTCAAGAAGATTAGAGATCATAGATCACGCAGATCATTTAATTTCTGCAATATTCTATGTAAGTTTCAATTGACAGTGACAGAAATAGACTTCAACTAATTCTCTAGTCATACATCAAGATAAAAACACCACCTGAGGGGCGCCTGGGTGGCTCAGTGGGTTAAGGCCTCTGCCTTCGGCTCAGGTCATGATCCCAGGGTCCTGGGATCGAGCCCCACATTGGGCTCTCTGCTTTGTGGGGAGCCTGCTTCCCCTCCTCTCTCTGCCTGCCTCTCTGCCTACTTGTGATCTCTCTCCCTCTGTCAAATGAATAAATAAAATCTTAAAAAAAAAACAAAAACAAAACACCACCTGAGGGACACCTGGGTGGCTCAGTTGGTTAAGCCACTGCCTTCGGCTCAGGTCATGATCCTGGGGTCCTGGGATCAAGTCCCTCATCAGGCTCCTTGCTCAGCAGGGAGCCTGCTTCTCTCGCTGCCTCTGCCTGCCTCTCTGCCTGCTTGTGTGTATTCTCTCTCTCTCTGGCAAATAAATAAAATATTAAAAAAAAAAAAAACACCACCTGAAAAGTTAACTCAAAATGTTCTGCTTTTATTCTGTTTTTACAAGTAAAAAACAGCTGAGCTGCCAATGTGTCATCTCATATAGTAACATTAGGGTTTTTGTTTTTCTCCACTCTTCCTGGAACAATTTTTTTTTTAACATTTTACACTTTACACCTCTTCCCTCAACTTTTGCCCCCAATCCCTCCCTTTAATTCCAAACAACCTAGGCATCAAATAATCTCTTTTCTCCATTGATCTTGCACAAACTTTTATGTAGCATTCAAGGCTTTCTATTTTGTACTACAGTTATATGCACATACAGTGTCTCTCCTTCTAAACCAAGTTCTTTAAGGATTAGGTCTGTGAATGATTCATCTGTAATTCACACTGTATCCTCCAATATTTTCCAACAAATGAAAGAGACAAAAAATTGCTAATGCTATTATCTAATATACAGCAGAAAGAACGTGGGGAAAAGACAGTGAGTTCTCTAGTAAGATAATTTAGGTTTGTAAATTCATGTAGTTGGTTACCACCTAGAAGTATCCTATTCCAGAGCTAAAGACATAGATTTGAGGATTATTTAATTTCTGCTATTTTCTACTGGGAAATTTCTCTCTGCTAATGGCTGTAGGCATCCATCAATATCAATGAGAGAGCAATACCCACATATACACATATGTAAAGAGATTTACTATAAAGCATTGGCTCCTGTAATCATAGAAACTGACAGGTCTGTCAGTTGGCAAGCTGGAGACCTTGGAGATAACGGTATAGTTCTCATCTTAGTCCAGCAGGCTCAAGACCCAGGAAGAGCTGATATTTCAGTTGGGAGTCCAAAATAAACCCATGTTCCAGCTCAAAGGCAGTCAGGCTGGAGGAATTTCCCCTCATTAGAAGCGGGGTCAGGGTGCTTTGTTTTATTCAGGCATCCAACTGGTTGGATGAGGTTCACCCACATTAGGGAGGGCAATCTGCCTTTACTCAGTCTACTGATTCAAATATTAATCTCATCCAGAAACACCCTTACAGACAACCCCAGATTAATGTTTGACCAAATGTCTGAGCACCCCAGGGCACAATCAAAGGGACACATAAAATTAACTATCAGAGCATCTCAACCACAGACAACCAAGGAGTCATATCACTGCAGGAATGTAGAGCAGTAGCTTTCAACCTAACTTGGAGCCTCAAAATTAAGCACCAACCAAGAGAGTACAGGTAAGAGATATTATATAAGATATAAGACAACAAGAGCAAAACCTTGGAGAAATGCCTGTTTAGAAGCTAGACAAAGGAAAAGGAGGATTACAGGAGGGAAACTAGGAAGTAGATTTAACTAGGGCACAGAAAAGAAGTTTCAAGGAAAGGATGCAGTCAGCTGTTGCAAATAAAGCAAAAGAGTTGGACAGTGATTATGCTCACTAGATTGGCAATTAGTATTCATATTATCAGAAACAAGTTTCTGCAATATAATGAAAACAGGAGAGGATGGGGAGAGACTGTAAAGGCAGTAACTATAAATTCTTCTTTAGAGTACTGGTAGAAAATATTTTGGGGAGACAAAAACAAGAAAAGAGGTGAAAGAATTAAGTTTTGAAAAAGTGAAGGAATAGCTCCTCCATCCAAACCAGAAAGAAGAGGCAAATCCGAGGTGGGCAAATGCATACAAAAAAATGGTCCTAACCTCAGTAGTTAAAAAAAAGTAGTTAAGGTCATCCACCAGAGGAGGTAGAAAGGGCAGATTAAAGAAAGTGATGAAGGTTTGAAATAATGCACAAAACTCTACCACTATATACTCTGTAAAGCAGTTTTAAGAATGGGAAAGCTTTACACCTACACAGATGCAAGGTTCATGCCATACTGTCCCAGACATTAGACTGAACACACCACCAAATTTTCTTTTCTTTTTAGAAGATTTTATTGACAGAGAGACACAGTTAGAGAGGGAACACAAGCAGGGGGAGTGGGAGAGGGAGAAGCAGGCTTTCCACTGAGCAGGGAGCCCAATGCAGGGCTCAATCCCAGGACCCTGGGACGACCAGAGCTGAAGGCAGATGCTTCATGACTGAGCCACTCGAGAGCCCCCGAAATTTTCAATAAATGTACTTTAAGTGTTATGTGTGTGTGTGTGTGTAATATTATATGTATATATCAGTTACTATTTGGAACAAAGTTAATCACTTCTTTATATGAATTTTTAAACAGTTTTAAAAAGATACTTCACTAAGCTATTGAAATAGTTTACTACGTTCAGCCAGACAATGAAAATGATGTTGTTCAGTATTCCCTCTTATTTAGGGGCACCTGGGTGGTTCAGTCAGTTGAGCATGTGACTTTTCATTTAGGCTCAGGTCATGATCTCAGGGTTATAGATCAAGCCCCAAGACATGCTTCAAACTTCAGTGTGGAATGTGCTTGGGATTTTCCTCTCCCTCTGCCCCCCACCACCCTATGAAATAACTAAAATCTTAAAAAAAAAAAAAAAAAGATTTCCCCTTGTTTAAAATTAATGATAGACATTCTGTCAATGGGGGATATAAATGCTTATAATGTTAATACAGTTAACTTTTAGAAAGAACTAAAACCCACAGAACTTTGCAAAGCCAGTTCTATGAAAATAATTTGATTATTAAAATCTTTGCAATCTGCTCAAAGTAGCTAAATTTATGGCTACTAATTAAAAGTCTGATTTAAACTTAAGTTGCCATAAGACAGTTTTAATTCTATGCTGCCTTTTCCTGGTATTGGTCACAAAAATTTGAACCAAAGCCTTTAGATTATTAACAAAAGACACTAAAAGGAAACAGGAAGTAAGCTTGCTGAGTAAGAAGAAAAACACTCTTTTACCACAAAGCATTACAATTCTTGGAGGAAATGAATACTTAAGCATGTAAAGTAATTATAAAGAATACACACTATCCCCCCCAAAATATGAATATCAGGGAAAAGTTTTAAAGTAACCTGATAGAAACACCATCATTATTAAATGACTACTTATAAGTTCTACAGTCAATATTTAACTATATTATCTGCCTCCGTGAATTTTCTTCCTCATCGGTCCTTGTTCTATTTTCTGGAACAATGGACTTTAAAATTAAGTTACTGGGGCGCCTGGGTGGCTCAGTGGGTTAAAGCCTCTGCCTTCAGCTCAGGTCATGATCCCAGGGTTCTGGGATCGAGCCCCGCATTGGGCTCTCTGCTCAACATGGAGCCTGCTCCCTCCACCCCTCTCTCTGCCTGCCTCTCTGCCTACTTGTGATCTCGTTCTGTCAAATAAATAAATAAAATCTT